>JAJIBD010006727.1:0-108090 GCA_021461705.1 Cryptotis parvus | reverse complement strand
GGAAAAGAGAGCAGCTTTCCTCAGTGACAAGGTGTGACAGGAGTCCAAAGGTTTGAAAGCAAACATACAAAGTGTCATCTAATAGTCCATCATCCAGTCCCTGTCCTGCAGATAAACCTTTATCTCCTTTGCCCAGATTGTAATCAGGAGCTTGGTTTGCAAGTGCCTAACTGTGGCAGCCACCCTAATGGGGCTCTTTTATGCTCTGAGACATCGGGCATTGGACCTAAATGAAACATTTCACTGTCTTGTTTTATCTCCTTCTCTATTCACGTTCACATAATAGCTTTTAATTGGATTGTATTTGTGATTAGAGTCAGCAAGGGTAGTTTTTTTCTCAGAGGAAATTGACTGCCAGACAAACTGGGAACTCCATCTGGGAAAATGTTTTCAGGTCTTCCACTACAGCTGGACTTAGGAAAATGTCAGGGGTGGATGTGGGTGGGACAGAGGGCATGATTTGGTGGGGAGTAGGAGAGGTGTGAGGAGCAGGAAGGCACCTACTAACTTTAAGTATTGAGAGAGAGAATCTACATATATTGCTCAACTTTCCAGGGGGCAATGTATAAGTACTTTTCAACATCCAACATATTTTTCAAAAATATCTCTGGCAATTAGAAATTAAAATTAAAGGAAGGAACACCAAGTGCCTCAAACCATTCATTCAGGGTCTTGACAAAGAAGTCTTATCACCTTGTAGGTGGGCGGTCACATGATCTTTTGGATCCCATGGGATCCAGTCGGTAACGGCTCTAGTCCAGTGGTCATCTCCAAGTAGCATTATATGTCCAGCCCATCTGATTTTCAACACCTTGGCAAACAAGACAGTGTCCCTGACTCTCAATCGACGATGGAGATTGGAACTCCGGATTCCTTCTCTCACTTGAGTGAAGCATGATATTCCAAGCATAGCTCTTTCAATTCCTCTTTGGGAGAACTGAATAGCATTATCATCCTGCTTTCGTAGGGGCCCAGGTCTCTGAGGAGTATGTTAATGCAGGGAGAATGGTGGAGTCGAAGAGATGTGCCCAGAGCCCGAGGTTCTTTGTCCTTTTAGCTATTTCTTCAATGCTCTTGAAGGCATTCCATGCCGTTCTCTTCCTCCTGAGTAGCTCAGGTGCTAGGCTGTTCATCATGTTGACTCCTCGACCTAGGTACACATAACTTCTGCATTCAGAGATGTTTGTTCCATTGAAAGTGAATGGAGCATCTGAAACTAGTTTTTTTTTTTTCATGAATATTGTTTTGTTGAGATTCAACTTAGACCTACATTTCCACATTCACGGTCTAAGTCAGCCAGCATTTGTGCCACTTGGCTAATGTTTGGTGTTATTAGAATGATATCATCAGTGAAGCAGAGGCGGTGTAGTTGCTGACTATCTCACTCCCATTCCTTCCCATTCTAATTGCCTCATGACGTTCTCAAGGGTGGCTCTGAAGAGTTTCAGAGAAATGGTATTGCTATGCAGAACACCCCTTTTTACATCAATGATGGTCATACACAGAAAAAGAATGGGCCCCCTGGGATAAACCCAGAGCCACAGAAGAACCTAGCAAGTTACCCGTGTTGTATTCAATATGCCAAAAACAGTAACAATAATGGACATCATTCCCAATGAATGGATGTGTTACTGGTGTGCGCTTGAGCAAATCGATGATCAATGGGAAGACAAGACAAGTGACAAGTGATCACTTCCTTATAAAGTGCTGAGATCCTGGTGGTGAATCCGTAATACAGCTCAGAAAGGATCTTGATGTATTGGGTTTGAATGCTCTATTTGGCTAGGGCTTCAATGACCAATTCAGTCTATACAGAATCAAAGGCTTTCTTTAAAACAATGAACGTTAGACAGAGTGGCATCTTGAACTCCCTACAAACTTCAATGAGCTTGGTTGCAGTGTGAATATGGTCGATTGTGCTGATTCTTTTTTTAAAATTTTTTATTATACCACCGTGAGACATACAATTACAAAGATGTTCATAATTGGTTCTTGGTAATACAGTATTCCAGCACCCATCTCTCCACCAGTGCCCCATTTCCACCACCAGTGTACCCCACCCCCTCCCACCTACCCTCAGGCTGCCTCAATAGCAGGTAGCCCTGTTTCCTCTCTTTCTCTCTCTCTCTCCCTCTGTCTCTGTATCTCTCTCCCTCTTCTTTTATACATTGTGGCTGTGGCTAGCCCTGCAGATATTTAGAGTTTATCACTTAAGTCTCTTTGTGTATATTCAATGGTGCGTTTTAATCTGTCATTACTGTTTCCCACATTTAGTAAAACACTGGTATCTATTTATATCCTATTAATGAATGCATTCATTCTATATCTGTCCTTTTCCTTCTGACTAATTTCACTCAGCATGATAGTCTCCATGTCCATCCATTTGCAGGTAAATTTCATAATTTCATCTTTTCTGACAGCCGCATAGTATTCCATAGTGTAGATGAACCATAGTTTCTTTAGCCAGTCCTATGTTCTCAGGCATTTAGGTTGTTTCCAGATTCTAGCTATAGTGAATAGCGCAGAGATGAATAAAGAAGTATAGATAGTATTTCTGCTATGTGTTTTTCGGTCTCTAGGGTATATTCCCAGGAGTGCTATTGCTGGATCAAATGGGAGCTCAATATCTAGTTTTCGGAGGAATGCCCATATTGTTTTCCAAAAGGGCTGGACTAGTTGGCACTCCCATCA
Source organism: Cryptotis parvus (assembly GCA_021461705.1). Lineage (NCBI taxonomy): Eukaryota > Metazoa > Chordata > Mammalia > Eulipotyphla > Soricidae > Cryptotis > Cryptotis parvus. The sequence continues at coordinate 105,399 of JAJIBD010006727.1, read as the reverse complement.
ACAGTGGATCAGAGTCCTTTTTTCCCCCCCCACATCCACGCCAGCACCAGTTCTTGCTGTTTTGGATGTGTGCCAGTCTCCGTGGTATGAGATGGTACCTCATTGTTGTTTTGATTTGCATCTCCCTGATGATTAAAGATGAAGAGCACTTTTTCATATGCCTTTTGACCATTTGAATTTCTTCTTTTTTGGAAGCTTCTGTTCATTTCTTCTCCCCATTTTTTGAGGGGTTGGCTGTTTTTTTTCTTGTGAGGTGCTACCAGTGCCTGATATATCCTGGATATTAACCCCTTGTCAGATGGGTATTGGGTGAATAACCTTTCCCACTCTGTGGATTGTCTTTGTGTCTTGGTCACCGTTTCTTTTGAGGTGCAGAAGCTTTTCAATTTTATATAATCCCATTTTTTTTATCTTTGTTTCCATTTGCTTGGTCAGTGGTGTGTCGTCTTTAAAGATACTTTTAGTTTCGATGTCGTAGATCATTTCTCCTATGTTTTCTTCAATGTACCTTATAGATTCATGTCTGATATTGAGATCTATAATCCATTTTGATCTGACTTTTGTGCATGGCGTTAAAAGGAGGTCTAAGTTCATTTTTTTTACATGTAGCTGCCCAGTTTTCCCAGCACCATTTGTTGAAGAGGCTTTCTTTGCTCCACTTAATATTTTTTGCTCCTTTATAGAAGATTAAGTGGTTGTATATTTGAGAGTGTGTTTCAGGACATTGTGTTGAATCTTTTCGGAAGCTAGCTTGCTCGCATGGTTGTCCTTCATCTAATGTTCTGCCAATCCTGTTCAGGATGACTTGAGTGAACAGCTTGTATATGATGGACAACAGGCAAATGGGGCAATAGTTGCAAATGTCATGGATGTCACCCTTCTTGAACAGTAGAACTGTCTTGCTGGTTTTCCATTGGGAGAGAACCTTGCATTCAAACAGGTAGCATGTGAAGAACCGTGTCAATGTATTTATGAGTATTGACGGCAAAGTCTTCAGGTGTTTGTGTCTGACTTTGAACCAGGTGCTGTTTACTTCTTTACTGATGAGATGGCATGTTAGATTTCAGAAGAGAGAATGTTGGGAATGTCATATTCATCCTGCGCAGTTTGGTATGTGGGCAGGTGGACATTGCTATCAAAGAGATCCAAGTAGAAGTCTTGGATAATCTTCTCCATTGCCTTTCTGAAAGATGTGATGGATCCATCAGGACGGGCGGAAGGCAGTTATCTTGGTCTTATAGTTTGCAAAGGACAGGAGGGCACTGCGAATGCTTTTCCAGGCTTCTGCTGCATCGACCAGTATTTCTGCTCTTCTCTCTTTGAGGTCTTCCTTTATGGCTTCTCTGTACTGTTTTGCAAGCTTGGACATTAGTTTATGGTTGCCTGAGGCTCACACCTTGGCACATTGGCAAATGAGCTCGAGCGATTTTGAAGACAGGCATCGTTTTATGACTTTCTCTCTTTTGGTGTTCTTTGCACAATCATGGAGGTGCTGAACCAGTCAGTTTTATTCTTCGTTTATGTCATCAATCCCGCCACCCCAGCAGAGCCTCACAACAAGCAAAACGAACCCCACTCCATGAGGACCTCCATTTTCCACATCCGACGTCCCCCCTTGTCAGAACTCCACCCAGCAGACCAGCCTATCACAGCCCGGCTCATCAAGATCCACCCTGCAGCAGTCTTTTTAATCCAGCCCAGGTATGCTGATCCAGACATGGATCACTCACAGACATGAGGCAGAGCTGCTACTGGCTCTCCCTGTGCCCAGCTGCTCATGAGGCACCCGGGAGGGATGGCAGGTTCTAGCCTTGGCCCGCCACCCCAGCAGAGCCTCACAACAAGCCAGACGACCCCCACTCCATGAGGGCCTCCATTTTCCACATCTGGACTTCCCCTCATCAGAACTCCACCCAGCAGACCAGCCTATCACAGCCCAGCTCACACAGCTGCAAGCGGCTGTGTGGTTCATCAATAAATCTGGATTTAGAGGTGACTACAAGAGTATGCCACACGCACGGCAGAGCCTGGCAAGTTACCCGTGTTGTATTTGATATGCCAAACACCAGTAACAATTCTAGACCTCATTCCCATGACCTGATGGAATGGTTTGAGGCTCTTTACGTTCCTGGAGGGAGATGATGCCCTTCGGCCTCTCATGAGACAGTATTGAGATGTTACTGGTGCCCACTCGAGCAAATCAATGATATATGGGAAGATAGAAACTCCTGGCAGTGAGCCAAATCTCTTCAAGTGCAATTGTGATTTGGTTTGTTAGGCACTCAAATGAATCAATGCTCCTGGCCAGGTTTGTGTTGACAAGGACACTGACACCACCGTCGTCTCTTTTTGTCGCATGTTCCGAGGAACAGTACTTCTCAGGTGTCAAAAATGGCGTGATGTGATTGACACCTTATCATCTTAGTCAGACCAATGACGCCATACTTGATCTTTTGTGCTTGCACCATCAGGTCCTTGATATTTGCTCCTATGCCAACATACGTGCATTGAAAGTACATACAGTCACTTTAGTCCTTCATTTTGGCAGTCTAGTTTGGACCTGAGATTTTATCAGCCTCTCCTTGCTCGTCGTTCTTAGTGCTGCCATTTTTAAGGCTCTTTCAGGCCAGGGGATGAAATCCATTGTTTTTACTGGTTTTGGCATATCAAATATGTGATGGACAGCTTGCCAGGCTCTGCCGCATGAACGGGATACTATCAGTAGCTTGCCAGGCTTTCTGAGAGGGGTTGATAGAATACTCTTGGTAATTTACAGATGACTACAGGTTCAAAATGAATACAGGTTCAAGCATACCTGGGCTTGAAATAGTTTTCTCTGTAGGGTGGATCTCTGACAAGCTGAACTTGAGATGGGCTTTCTCTCTTGGTTGGAGCTCTGACGAGCTGTGGAGTCTGGATGATAAAATATGCTGCCAGCACAGTGTGGGGTTCCACTGGATTCTTCTGAGGCTCTCTTGGGATGGTGGGTTTGGGCCAGAAGTCGCTCTCCCACCCTGACCCCTCGTGGTCTGTGGAGCAGGGAGTGCAACAGGGAGAGCTGGTAGCAGAGAGTGCTTTATACAAAATAAAACAATCTGGTCACATTAAATATTGGGTGGTGTGTCGGGAAAGCCACCGGGGTCCCCGACAGTGCCGGGAAGCGAAGTTCCCTTCTTTTACCTCCGAGCCGGTGGGGAATGGATGAAGACTCAGGAATCCAATGCAGTTTTAAAAGGGCTTTACTATCACAGGTTCCAATATACAATCCAAGAGCAGGGAAAACCTCCGGACTCTGGGTTCCCAGCTAGGCCCCAGACAGGTGTAGGCCAAGATGGCTGCCACCATGTGTTGAGGCCCAACAGAGAATGGAGAGGACGGAGAAGCAAAACACCAAGGGAAGCCAAAATGGCAAAAGGGGAAAAAAAGAGAGAGATTCTTTCTTCTTACAGCTTATTTTATAACTAGAAATCCGCCCAACTTCCCAGGCCCAGCCCATTCTGGGCTGGGCTATCTAGAGATGAAAACAGGAAAATAGCTCTATAGAATGTAGCAACTTCAGGTGACTATCTGGTTGTTTACAAGGACCCAGAGCTAATTAAAAGCCTCCTAGCAGAGCTGGGAGAAGCTATAAGCTAAATGTAACTTCCCCTGGCAGGAAGGATCAAATGCCCTCAGGTAAATTCTCCCAGCACCTCACCTAATATCTTGGGCCAAGATCTGCCTGGAATTGCCTTTATAGGGTAGAGAAGGGGGTTTCTGAGATGGCATGTCTCTGTACCAAAGACTAATACTAATGCCAGTTAAATATTTCTCCAAGCCTTCACAAGAGTCTCGTCTACTTCATGGTAGTTTTGTATTTTAGTTGCCTTTGAGTTATCAGGGAGCCATGCTTGCTTGCTTGGAGGCAAACAGCATTTCTCTCTGGTCTAATTACTTAGAGATCCAACGTGGCCAGGCAAATATGCTGGTAAGATCTATCTAGTCCCACGATGCTTGTGGTAGCATGAGAGAATATTTATACCAGCCAGTACAGAATACATGGTCAGATAAGACTGCCACATTCAGACTATCCCCCCTATCTATGAAGTGACCGGCAGGGAGGCAATCCAGGGCAGATGCAGAGACCTAGGCTTTTAGGTGTCCTGCAACAGTGGTGTTTTTAGAGCCCCTGAAGGACACTGCAGCAGGGGAAAATTGGGAAAGTTAGGCTCTTTCCCAGTGAAGCAGTTACAGTTGAGGGCATCTTAAAGTCCACAAAAGTGAAATCTGATTCAGATTCAGTCAACTCAGTGTTTTCAGATACAACTCTTGTGGCATCAGCTTAATTGTGCCTGTATTTGTATGATGTAGTCATGTATTCTTGCAATAGTTAACTTTGCTTGTAGTCTATAAACTAAACACCAGGAGAAAGCAACTTTTTATTTATTTTTAAGTATTTTATTATACCACCATGAGATATACAATTAAAAAGATATACAATTGAAAAGTTCATATTTGGGTTTTGGTCATACAGTGTTTCAGCACCCGTCCCTCCACCAGTGCCCATCTCCCACCACCAACGTCCCCGGTTCCCTCTCCCCTTCCCCAGACCGCCTCCATGGCAGGTTCTTTATTTATTTCCCTTTCTCTCTTTTTCTTTTCCTTCCCTTCCAGACTATGGATTACGGAACATACATTACAGGATTGTCATGTGTATCTTTTGCCTGTATTTAATGCTCAGTTCTAGGTTGGTATTAGTACTTTCGACAATTGGAGAAAGCAACTTTTTAAAAATATAACCAAATGGCAACTTTAAGTGTTTGATAGGAAATGTGGTACATTACTTTGGTTCTTCAATGTGTCAGAGAAAGACTTTATTTCTCAATGTTGAAATTCTAGATAACAGTATCTTAGTCTTTAGCACTGCTGTTTATTTTGAAACGGATCTGGTGATACTTGACTGACACTGTCTTTTTGTTAAAGCTTTTTGAAAGGCAAAAATACATTTCAAATACCAGTATTCTTTAAAAAGAAACTGGACTATAAAATGTACTGGGACCAAAGTTGTATTACTTTAAAGAAAAGTGCTAATGTCCTAATTTTACGTTTTAAAGATATAGAATGAGAATAAAGCATCAGCTATTTATGAAGCACAAAGTAAAGCTACATTTGAAAATTGTTTAGTTAACTTATTGTATCAACCCAGGGTGCATACATAACACTGATAAAATTTTCCTGGATAATGTCACATCCCATATAGTCCTAGAAAAATAGTGCAATAAAGGTATATTTGTTTGACTGTTTACTTTCTGTTCTGTACCTTTCCTGTCTCTGTACAAATATCTTACTGAAATGTAAGCTCATTATTTGTTGTCATAAATATGTAGGCATCAATACCTAAATGTCTGATTCATTCTCAAACTTTTATTCTAACAGACTAGACCTTGTTCTAGTACTTGTTCTTATGCTTTTGTGTATATAATCTTAAATTATATGAACTGCTTAATGGATCCTGCTATATTGTGCTCTAACATTTGAACTAATGCAAATATATGTATTATGTGAATTGATATTATGTTCTATTTAAAACATAAATCTTCTTTTTGGAAGCTTCTGTTCATTTCTTCTCCCCATTTTTTTGATGGGGTTGGCTGTTTTCTTCTTGTGGAGTGCTACCAGTGCCTGATATATCCTGGATATTAACCCCTTGTCAGATGGGTATTGGGTGAATATCCTTTCCCACTCTGTGGATTGTCTTTGTATCTTGGTCACCGTTTCTTTTGAGGTGCAGAAGCTTTTCAATGTTATATAATCCCATTTGTTTATCATTGCTTCCATTTGCTTGGTCAGTGGTGTGTTGTCTTTAAAGATACTTTTCGTTTCGATGTCGTAGAGCATTTCTCCTATGTTTTCTTCGATGTACCTTATAGATTCATGTCTGATATCAAGATCTAGGAATCCATTTTGATCTGACTTTTGTGCATGGCGTTAGAAGGAGGTCTAAGTTCATTTTTTACACGTAGCTGCCCAGTTTTCCCAGCACCATTTGTTGAAGAGGCTTTCTTTGCTCCACTTAATATTTTTTGCTCCTTTATCAAAGATTAAGTGGTTGTATATTAGTGAGTGCGTTTCAGGATAGTCAGTTCTATTCCATAGGTCTACGGGTCTGTCTCTATACCAATACCACACTGTCTTAATTACAACTGCTCTGTAGTAGAGCTTGAGGTTGGGGAAAGTGATACCTCCCATCTTCTTTTTCCCAAGGATTGCTTTAGCTGTTCGTGGGGTTTTATTATTCCATACAAATTTCAGGAGTGTTTGTTCAATTTCTTTGAAGAACATCATAGGTATCTTTATAGGGACCACATTGAATCTGTATAAAGCTCTAGGGAGTATCTTTTAATCATCAGGGAGATGCAAATCAAAAGAACAATGAGGTACCATCTCACCCCACAGAGACTGGCACACATCCAAAACAGCAAGAACAACCGGTGCTGGCGTGGATGTGGGGGAAAAAGGGACTCTCATCCACTGCTGGTGGGAGTGCCGACTGGTCCAGCCCTTTTGGAAAACAATATGGGCATTCCTCCGAAAACTAGATATTGAGCTCCCATTTGATCCAGCAATAGCACTCCTGGGAATATACCCTAGAGACCGAAAAACACATAGCAGAAACACTATCTGTACTTCTTTATTCATCTCTGCGCTATTCACTATAGCTAGAATCTGGAAACAACCTAAATGCCCAAGAACAGAGGACTGGCTAAAGAAACTGTGGTTCATCTACACTATGGAATACTATGCGGCTGTCAGAAAAGATGAAATTATGAAATTTACCTGCAAATGGATGGACATGGAGTCTATCATGCTGAGTGAAATTAGTCAGAAGGAAAAGGACAGATATAGAATGACTGCATTCATTAATAGGATATAAATAGATACCAGTGTTTTAATAAATATGGGAAATGGTAATGGCAGATTAAAACTCACCACTGAATATACACAAAGAGACTTAAGTAATAAACTCTAAATATCTGCAGGGCTAGCCACAATGTGTAAAAGAAGAGGGAGAGAGATGCAGAGACAGAGAGAGAGATAGAGAGAGACAGAGAGGAAACTGGGGTACCTGCTATTAAGGCGGCCTGGGGGACAGGAGGGGAGGGGGTACATTGGTGGTGGAAATGGGGCACTGGTGGAGGGATGGGTGCTGGAATACTGTATTACCAAGAACCAATTATGAACACCTTTGTAATTGTATGTTTCACGGTGGTATAATAAAAAAATTAAAAAATAAATAAAAAAAAAAATATAAATCTAATGTTTAATGTGAGAAGTCTAAGGATCCATCTAAAATGATTAGTGTAATGGTATAGTTTTAAAGCCATGTTCAATATTTTCAAAATAAATAGTTTTTCTAAACACTAGCAATAAACAGTCTTAAAAGGAAGTTAGAAAATAATTAGAATAGCACTCCAAGGAGTCAAATACTTAGAAACAATATTTTACATTGTACTAGGACCTGTATATTGAGAACTCTAAAATATTTTTGAAAGTATTGAAGAAAAGTTTAAGTAAAAGACAACCTGTGATTTTTAAAGATGTGATACATGTAAGATGACAGTAATTCCTGAATTTATCTGTTGATAAATTATAAATCTCACTTACCTTTTTGTTGTAGAAATTAGAAAGTTAATTTCCAAATTTGTATGGAAACTCAAAGAAACCTAGGAGTGCCCCCACAAAAATGGTACCCATGAACAACAAACCCTTTGTTAAAAGAATGTAATGGAGAACTCATAATTGCCTCTTTCAAATTTTGTTCCAAAAATGAAGATCATGGGTCAAGGCATAAAGCGAGACATATAGATCAGTGCAGCAGAGTTGGGAGTCCCAACAGGAATCCTTACCTTGTGTTCCAATCAGGTTTTGACAAGGGATTATGTAAGGAACCAGATAGGATCATATATTGTTTTAAAATTGCTATTCTGTCAAATGCCCATGTAAAACTCTCCTCCCTTATATCACAATGACAAAAATCCTCTCACATACAAAGATGCCTACAGGTCCAAAGATATCACTGGGCATCAACCTTACTTTAAAAAAAAGGCCTGTAGATAATCATCAAAAAAGGCAAATCTAAGAATTTGTTCAACATTCTCTATCTTGTTGGAAGATAAAAGACCAAAAACATAACAAAATTCAAAAAGTCAGATCGTTTCCTAAGATCATTATGACAATTAAGCTCAATATTTTGTATATGCACTTATTAGCCCAAGTGCATTTTCAAACTGACAATGATTCAGACGCTATGCAAGACTCTGGGGAACATAAAGAAGGTGTTAGTCATAGCCCATCTCAGCAAGTTTAGCTGAGTCTAGGCCAGAGAATTAAACTCACTAGACATGTTTCGTTTCTACCTAGATCATAAAATTGACGGGTTCAGTTTTCTAAGGATAGTTCTTCCTTTAATGAATACACATTTTTCTAGATAGAGTAAGAAGAAATGAACAAATAGATTAGATTGATAGATGAATAGACATATGGGTAGGTACAGATAATGTGCAATTACCCATAACACAGTCATGCCAGTGCAATAAGAACAGCTTTATAGGGTTGGTGAGGTCACAAAGGTGATAGAGTCAATTCTATGAGGAAAAGAGAAGGTTCAAGAAATTTTTTTCTAATACCATAGTCAATGGCTTGTATTCAATCCAAAAGGACAATTTCCTTTTGCTCTAAACAGTGGCCCATAGAAAATAAACCCCATTCACTTGTGTCATATAAGTGCAAGCAAAATTATCTCTACCTTGTAAAATAATAATAGAAGTGATTGGAAAAATTTCCCTGAATTTCACTTGCAGATATAAACTAAATATACACAAAAGAGACCACTTAAAACGCTGATTTTCAGAATGAATATAATAATCCAAGTCAGAAGAATTAATAACCATTAGAAGAAGATACTGAAGAATGTCTAATAAATTAATCCAATGTTTTATAAGGTCTAAACAAACTCACCTATTTATATATTCTTCATAATAACAACAGCAAATATACCCATAACAATAAACAACTTGTATTTTCACAAAAGAAATTAAAGTTTGGGGAGTGAACAGAATCAAAACATCAGTCAGTATCTCTGATGCAAGTCAAACACAAATGAATCACTGAGGGTCCTCTCTGTCCTCTAATCACAAAGGTGAGGGGGCTTCCTTGGGACATTTGTCAGAGACATCTCCATGATGCTGTGGAAGGATGCCCGTTCAGGTTTATCCTTAGCAGAAGTAGTCTTGCTCTGCTTTTGCTGGAGGGAAATGTGGCCCCAGATAAATGTGATCTGAGATTCCAAGATTCTCTGAGAATTTATGACATCGTGAAAGATGGTGCAGGGAGGCTCAACGGCCATGTGAGGACCATGTGTCCACTCACTAAGGATTGCACAGCCAGCCAGCAGCAACATCACAGAACCACTTCAGCTCCTACAAGGGAGCAAATGCCTGATATCACAGAAACATGGTGTTGAACTCTGATGTTTATGATGGGATTCTCTTCAAATTCTGACAATGCCCTTCCAGTTCCTAAAAGCATAATGAGATCATTAAAGTCATGGTTTCAGAGAACCACACTGCAGAGATGATTAGAATGACAGGACCCTGGTTTTAGTGCCCTGATGTGGATTAGTGCCACATCTATGGCCACTCTTATTGCAGGACAGGTCTCGGCTCCCTAAGAGAGCTCTGGAAGTAAAGAATAACACGATGCTGATTTCCAGCTAACCATCCAACTCTGTGGGGATATAGGAATAAACTGCGTCTGTCCACAGGACAAAATGCAAAACCGCCAGGAGCAGTCCTGTTCCAGGTCAGTTACGGGACTCTGGCCCACAGCAGTGCACGACAAAACAAACACAAAAACAAGAATCTTCCCCCGGAGGACTGCAATGTTCTAGGTCAACATTTGGGCTTCTGCTAATGCAACTGGGATTTAAAAAATAACAGCAAGATTCAAGCAGAGGAAATGTTTCATGGTCCTGCTAATGCTATGATGCCAATGTTCAAACTGTAGGGTACTATTCCAGTGTTAAATATATCGCTGCTGTTCTACCAAGAAAAGTGGGACCCTTTACTGATGGCAGCATTCTGGCCCATTTTTATTTTCTTCATCATATTTCTTTACATTAAAAAAGAAAAATTGAAAGAGCATATTTTGCTTTTATGCCTAGAAATGAGAACATTGGAAGAAGAACAAACATGAGCTCCTGCACGAGGTTTACTGACCAATAGTGTCAGACTAAACCACTATGTTTTCTCTGTCCAGGGAGAGTTCTCCAGGACCTGCTTTCTAACCCTACTCAGTTCCTGACTGTGCCTTTAAGACCCACACTTAGGAAAGGAAGCATTTGTTTTCCGATGTCAAGTTCCAGATCCTTCTATTTCTCATTCTGCCAGTGTCTAGGACTGGCAGAGCAGGTCCTATGCGGAGTTTGCTGGTGATGAATCAGGCCTTCCAACTTTTATGGCTCCATGTCCATCTTGTCTGGGCAGTTCCAGCTTGAGAGACAAACAGGCCTTTAGCAAATTTACAAGGGGGATTGCAAGAGCCTCGCAAAGTTCAGGAAACCACAAAGCACTTAAGAACTGGGAGTCAGAAGGCAGTGCTGGGTTTCTCAACCCTCTACCTAAAAACAGTGACTCAGACCCAAGCTACTCCTAGGGCCGTGCTCCACACACAGTAGGCCTTTAACAAACACACCCTTGACACCCTTCCTCTTTGGGTCTAATCAGATCTGAAAACAGCATGTGTCCATAAACTTTTATAGTGGAACCAAATTGTCAGAAATGAAGGAATGTTTGCCTTGCCAAGGTGATACTCTTGCTGGGGTGAGTTCAGGCCATGAGAGCCTGGGATTTTTTTTTCTAATGACCTAATATGCACACAGTATAAATGCATCACAATAGACAATATGGAGAGAGATGATGGCAGATAAGAGTATTTATGGTTGATGAGTGATATTTCTTTTTTCCAAAAGAAGAAACAAATTTAAGAAGAGGGCATATTGGGGGAAGGAAAGATGACTCAAGAAGACTTTTTTTTTAAAGTGAGGGGTGAAGTCTTGCTTAGACAGGAATTTCATTATGGCATGTTCTGTTTTTCATATTTAAACATTGGAGCCAGGATCAAAATCCTGGATTTTTCGGGTGTCTGCCTTTTAAATGATGGTGTTTATGTTAAGGCTTAGTTCACTTTAATAGGTATGCTTTAAGGAAAACATTACCTTTGTGTGACCTTTGAGAATTGAAGGTGAAAATTCAGTCACTGGGTGAAAAAAAACAGCATCCTTGTAGGCATGGATGAAAACTCAAGCCTTCAAGACAATTGTGACTAATCCCATGAGTGTCTTCCACAGCAATAAAAAAGCAACTGGAACATAGCATGGCCAACCTGCTTTTTGATGGCCATTGATTCGTCTCTAAAACAGTACACAACAGTTAAAAATAAACATATTTGAGCAAAATAAATAAACTGGTGGTACTTCAGGGAAGCACTCAAACATCTCCAGTGATTCCTCTGGGGGCAGGTTCCAATGAGTACAGCCCCCAACCTTCAGTTTTAAATTGTTATTATAAGCTAAGTCCTCTACCTTCAGAGGGAAGAATACAATTGTGCCGGTTATCATATATCAGAATTACATAGGACATCATCTGTTAATGATCATTTATTCCCAGCTGCTTGAAGAATAATACCCAGTAATTATTGCAAATGTAAGTCAAATCGTAATAGCATACTTTACATAGTATAGTAATTATAAGTTATGTCCCTGCCTCTGGGACACAGGTCTTTTATTCTCGGCATTAAATCGAGGCTGCAATTTATTCTTAACACCATCACTGGGGCTGAAGGAAGGAGGCTCACTCAGAGAAAGGAGGCTTGTCCTTCCTGAGCATTTCCAATAAGTCATTTGAAGAAAACGGTTCTCTGCATGCCTTGCTCAACTCAATTACCGCCACACAACATAAACAAATAGTCACTGCATTTACAGCAGCTTCTTTATTGCACAATGCAAAATATATCACAAAAAATTTAAGCTATTTAAAGGGAGTAAGTCTGAATTTCTGCATTCATTTAAAATTGAATTGGGAAAAATAAACATGGGTTGCAATATATTGTTACTTAGAGACTGATACTAAATGAACAGCTGCCTACTACCCTCAAAAGCAGACAAAAATTGGGATGCTCCTGATATTGATAGTACCTGAATCTACAGACTTGCTTCAATGGAAATATATTAAAGAGAAGCTTTGCAGAATTTTTAGAATAAAGTAGAACCATTTAAAAAATTATTTGATATTGGGGGCTGGAGGTATAGTACCAAGTATGCCTTGCATGTGGTTGACCCCAGTTCCATTCCTGGTATCACATGGTCCCTTGACCATCCCAGGGTTGTCCCAGATAATCTGTGATATCTGGAACTCTAAGAAGCACTTCTGCCTGAGGCCTTTGCATTAAAGAACTCACCAGTCTCTTTGGTGCGGGATTGCTGGAGGAAACCCAGACCTCCTGAGCACCACTTAGGAGACAAAATATAATAATAAATAGCTTGGTGTTCCCCCCACATAGGGTCCAGAGACTCCATGTACAACATTAGGAGACTTGGTCACATGGGAAGACATTGAACACCCCTGAACTCTGAGCTCTGACCTTAATAGATGAATGTAAAAGTCCAAACTCTGACCTTAATAAGTACAATGTAAAGTCTAAACTCTGATCTTAAGATGCATTATTTATTTGTGCCATTTCCATCTGTAAAAAACTGAAAGATTAGGATTCTTCCAGGCCCTTTAAACTGCGTGACGTTGCCACTCTCTCAGACCTATACAACCGAACTCTTAAAGAATGAGCTCCATTAGATGAAAATAATCTTCCTTTAGACTCTGTCCTGTAAAAATACCATTTTTGTTAAAGGACACACCTCCTCTACTACAGTTAGGTTCTACTTTAAATATCCTTCCTCCAGGAAGTTCTCCATGCTGCTTCTCCACCTGTCTGGTCTCTAACCATTGAAGCACTCCATTAATATCCTTCTCCTGATTATCATCCTATTATGTCTTGGTGTGATCATTTGCTTGTTGCTCAATTCACCTTCTCATCAAGAACAGAGAGGACCATTGTCCAAGCTCAGCTGTAAATTCCTGGTAACTGTCAGAAGGACAGGGCCAGAACAGGAGCTCATTAGCGGCTTAAAATCACTGTGTCCTTGGCTTCTCCCATCAGTGTCTAGAGAGAAGCACTGGTGAGGTGGAAAGGCCAGTTTCAGGCAGGAACAAAAATATACCAGAGGATAAGCAGAAAAGTAGTCGGCCTTGTACAATTAAGCTTGATCATTTCATTTTTCCTTTACCTGCCTCCTTCAACCATTCTTCCCTTACTTACTTTTACATTTTAGAGATTCTTAGAGTCTTTGATAATATACCTTTGTTTCTTATTAAGTGCATCACCTGCTTAGCTTTTTTGCTCAAGGTTCTTTTGGTTCTGACCTCACCCACTAAGATACAGAGTACAAGCTGTGATCTGAAAGCATAACTTCCTGCATTCTATTTTTGTTTCTGTGTCTACAAAATGGGAATAAGCATTGTCTGCTGTGATGTGGCAGGCACGCTAAGGATGCCAACGAAACTGGAACTGGAGCAGCCATTTGTATCACTCACCTGCGCTTGGTATATTGGATGGAGATTGGTCTGAGAGCATAGATCATATGTCTAAAACTCAGTTATTAATAGCTTTGTAAATCAGTTATTTAATAAAAAATTATTCAATGTTTTTCTTAATTATTTTTCCAACATCCATCCCTTCACCAGTGTGTCCAGTTTGGCTCCTGTCCCCACCTGCCTCTGTAGTAGACACTTATCTTATCTCTCTCTCTCTTTCTCCCTCTCTCTCCTTCTCTCTCTTTCTCTCTCTCACTTTCTCATCTTGGTTCATTCTTGGGATGTTATAGGAATCCAGTAATTTATCATTTCTTCAAGTTCTCTGTTTCATGGCATAAAAACTTTTTAAAGATGCAACCAATACTTAGGGGATAGGAACCTCTAAATGTATCCCATATTCAATCTTGAGTTTAAAGGAAAAAGCATAAAGTTGACCTTCTGACTAAACCTACCAGGAAACTCAGTAATATGTAGCAATTTTCAGAATATGTTTCCATGGGCCAGAGAGACATTAAAGAGGACAAGACTCTGGTCTTGCAATGCAGGTGACCTGAGTTCAATCCCTAACACCATGTGTGGGTCCCCCCAAACACAGTCCTGACTGATCCCTGACCACAGAGCCAAGAGCAATACCTGAGCCCTGTGAGGTGTGGCCCCAAAATACAAAAAGTCACAGAACCGTTCTCGGGCCAATCAACTCTAGTCAAGGTTGTACGGCTCCTCAAAACTCTAGGAAGACAAAGAGGCAAGACTGGATCCCTGGAAATGGAGGTGTGGGAGATCCCCAAATATTACAGATCCTCAAACAATACAGATCCCCAAATATTAAAAATTCCAAACCAGTTTTCCATTGTTTCCTGAAATCTTCTCAATTAAAAATGTTCTGGTGTCCATTGACCTGGAGTTCTGGCCTTCCTAACAATGTCAATCACTCCAAGGGAAAAAGCAAAGACATTTCATTTTACCCATAATGGCTTCCTTATACATCATAGTCTTTCATCTTAGGACATAGAAATAAAGATTTTTAAACCTAAGAAATACCATCTGAAATCCTCTTTTCTTAGTAAACTAAAATAAAATATATCCTTAGAATATAACCCCAGGTTGTACACTGTTGATAGTAGCTCACATTGTTCTTCTATTCTAACAAGTCCCTTAACTGGCATCTGGATCTATAAAAAAAATCTGTTGTAGAAGTAAAACCTGAATTCTAAAGGAAGACTGTGCTCCCTCACACTTTTAATCATTTGCATGCAAATTGTAAGGCTAAAGTTCAACACATTTTTCAGCTTATTTTACCATTCAAGCCTCACTGAGCCAACAACATAAACAGATAAATAATAACAATAAGCAAATAAATAGAAGTAGGAATCACTACAATGAAAACAAAACCCCAGAAATAATTAAATAGTAATTTAAAAAACTATCTGTGTTTGAAAACAGTCCTATAAAAAAATCAAAATCTTGACTTCTTAATGATTTTTATATTATAGTATTTATTTTTAAATTCTAAGGCTATTAAATGGTTTTTTCACAAACCTTTATAATTTCAATTTCCATATTTGCTCATGAATAGCACTGAAACAAAATTTCACTAAGCTTTTAATGATAACAGGAAATACTTCCCCAGGATGTTTGAAATTTTTTTAAGTATTTCATTGATCAGTTGATAAAGAAGTACAAAATATTGTTATCTGGGGTACAAACCGTAAAAACAAAAGCTTGAAAATAATACTCAAGAACTTGATGAGAGAAAAAAAACACATTTTGTTTGTTTGTGATGTTAAAACAAGGAAAATAAATTGTCAAATAGTAACGGAATCATAAATTAAGTTCAAGAGACAGTTCAGACATCTTTATGGAAAGAGGAAATTAATGGTCCCAGCCTCAGAGCATGGCGGAGAGTAAAAGACCACAAGCTTATGCTCTGCCCAGAATTCTTAGATCCCATGAACAACACCTCTGAAAAATTTCACTTTTCAGGACATGCCCTTTACCTGCATCTGCAAGCAAGGAGGGCTGGGGTGGGACAGCGCCCATTACTGCCGCTGCCAATCTGTCAAGAAAACTAGACTTTCTGGAACCAGGATCTCAAATATTAGTCCAATCAGCCCAACCCTGAGGTGCCCCTGCTGACACAGTGCCCTGTAGTTAACACTGTTGTTTTGCTTTGCCTATGTGCCCTTAAACACACACACATACACACACACACACACACACTCACACACACTATGTTCTAAATATGGTTCCGTCAAAGAAAATGTATTCTTATTGATTTAAGCATATGCTCCGCATATTTATGACCTATTAATGCTTATTGTTCCATGAAGAGTTAGCAGACAATTTGCAAATGAGTCCTCTGAGGAGCACAAAGCCTCTCTCAGAGAGCCTGTTCTGTGAGTGCAGTTTTGCAGACTTTAGAGCATAGAAAACTTTCTGAGAAACACTGCGCGCCACTGTTTCTTAAATCAAATGCTTCAATAATAACAACACCATGATGACGAGAGCCCTGTGCAACCCTTGGTGGCCTTCAAGGAGGCTGCAGAGGGAAAGGCCATGAGCACATCTGCCAATTCCAGCACAGAAGACTGAATGGGAACCTGGGTGATTTAGTTGTACCAAATAACTGCTCTCTTTGTCAATGTTTTTCTCACTGTATCACTGCATCACTGTCTTCCCATGCACCAGTAACATCTCCATATGTCCTGTCTCATGCTAGTAGAGCCCAAGGGCACCTGCTTGCTCCAGGAACATAGAGCCTCAAACCATTCCATCAGATCATGGGTATGAGGTCTATAATTGTTACTGGTATTTGACATATCAAATATGACACGGGTAGCTTGCCAGGCTCTGCCATTTTTCTCACGTGATACAAATATCATACCTACCAATTGAATACTTATGAAATCACACACACACATAAACACATATATACATGTATATACATATACATGAAGTGATTACTTTATTTTAGGAAAACTCAATGTAAATGTATGATAATTTTACTGTGGACCCAGTATTGTATTAGAAGTGTTTTAGCTTGGTCCTATGTAATCCTTCACTTCACAGACACATGGATTGTGCAAGGGTCAACAATTCCCAAGTACCCACTTTGTAGAACCTAACTTCAAACCTGATCCTCTGCCTTCAAAACTGCTGGTGTCCAGTCAGCAAAGGAAGAGTAGGACCATAAGGCACTTAGAGTTTCCCTGTATATAAAACAATATGGGTAAAAAACAAATATGGTAGACACACACACACACACACACTTTTTTTGCTTTTGGATCTCACCCGACAATGCTCAGGGGTTACTCCTAGCTCTGCAGTCAGGAATTACTCCTGGCAGTGCTTGGGGACCATATGAGATGCCAGGGATCCAACCTGGGTCTGCTGGATGCAAAACAAATGCTGTCCCCGCTGTGCTATCTTTCTGATCCCTGAAATAATTTTCTATTCCCTTTGATGCTTCCTTGCCTATTCTTGGGCATTCGATGACACAGCCAGACAGATAGACATTTGGCTTCTTAAGCATCTATTATGCACCTACTGCTGATCTCAATGGCAGGTTGTTGCAGTATAATGGAGGAAATTGGGCCTGCATTAAGGATGTAAATCCCAAATGGATATAAGAAGAAGAAAAGCATATGAAGAATTATAATTGTTAGAAAGCAGGGTGACAGTACAATTTGAGATATGGGTGACAAGTGTGATAGAGGATGAGATTTTAAAACCCATGAGAGAAATTATGATGTGAATCCCAACCAAGTTTCTCAACCATAATGAATACATGTGTAAATCACTTGATCACTTGAATCCCGTTATTCACCGATTTGCTCGAGCGGGCGCCAGTAACATTTCCATTGGACCCTATCACGTGCCAATGTAGCCCAATGGCATCTGGTTGATTCAGGAATATGAAGAGCCTCAAACCGTTCCTTCAGGGTCTTGACAAGGAAGTCTGACCATCTTGTAGGTGGGCGGCCACGTGATCTTTTGACATCCCGTGGGATCCAGTCGGTAATGGCTCTAGTCCAGCGGTTGTCTCCAAATCGCATTACATGTCCAGCCCATCTGATTTTCGATGCCTTGGCAAACGAGACAGCGTCCCTGATTTTGGAATAGCAATGGAGGTCAGAACTCCGATTCCTTCTCTCACTTGAGTGAGGCGTGATATTCCAAGCATAGCTCTTTCAACTCCTCTCTGGGAGACCCGACCCGAATAGCATTCTCATCCTGCTTTCTTAGGGCCCAGGTCTCTGAGGCATATGTTAATGCAGGGAGAATGGTGGAGTCAAAGAGATGTGCCTGGAGCCGGAGGTTCTTTGTCCTTTTAGCTATTTCTTCGATGCCTTTGAAGGCATTCCATGCAGCTCTCTTCCTCCTGCGCAGCTCAGGTTTTAGGTCGTTCATCATGTTGATTTCTCGACCTAGGTACACATGTTTGTTCCATTGAGAGTGAATGGGGCCTCTGGAACTAGTTCATTCTTCATGAACATAGTTTTCTTTAGATTCAGCTGTAGACCTATCTTTCCACATTCTCGGTCAAAGTCAGCCAGCATTTGTGCCTCTTGGCTAATGCTTGGTGTTATTAGAACAATGTCATCAGCGAAGCGGAGGTGGTAATAGCCCATTATATTTTCTTTGCATTTACACACACATCCAGTAACATGTGTAAATGCAAAGAAAATATAATGGGCTATTTAAAGGAATATCTCACTCTTAAGGAGTTAGTACAACACTAGTTAACTAGACAATTCATTGATAAAACTATGATTCTAAAAGTCTGAGAATCAGAATAGGTAAATTTCTATACACTCAATCAAGTGAACAAGGATTAATGATAGCTATAAAAATCAAAGGGCTTCCCTAGAATCTAAGGTTAACATGCATTTTTATTTTGAAAAGAAATGACTATATTTCCCCTGGAGTGTGAAGTACTCAATAACAGCTTTAAATCATCAACAGCGCAGTCTTTAATTGAGCTACAATAATCTATGCCATCTATATCTCTATTCTGATTTAGCACATTTTTTCAGGAGCTGTAACATTGGGACTAGTTGTAGGAAAGTCAGCAGTTTGATGTAATAATAAACTGAAGTTGTAACAGGATATGGGGTGGCCCCCTTTGCCTCTCTCACTTCCTAGCTACATGGTCTTTCCCAAACTCTCCACTATGATTTTTCAAGTCAAAGTACCTGTTGGTTTGCCATTGATCTGTATACAACCAGTAGGGAAGAGAATAGAACCCATCAGTGGTCTCAAATATTTAATAAGGAGACTCCCCCACACCATTCTCTTCTCTTTTGCCCCTAGATCTGCCTGTGTGAAGTTTACATCCAAAACCTTCTTGTAATTATTTGGGTTTTTTTTTAAAACAGACCAGACTATCACAGCCCGGCTTGCGTGGCCACTAGCAGCGGCTCGGTTCATCAATAAATGCTTTATTTAGAGGTGACTACAAGAGTATGCCACCCGCACGGCAAGCCTGGCAAGCTGCTCGTGTCGTATTTGATATGCCAAATACCAGTAACATTTATATTAGGTAATTCCCATGACCTAATATAATGGTTTGAGGCTCTTTATGTTCCTGGAGCAAGCAGATGCCTTTGGGTTCTACTAGCATGAAACAGGACATATGGAGATATTATTGGTGCCCGCTCTAGCAAATAGATGATGAACAGGAAGATAGTGATAGTGATAGTGATAGTATTAGTTTCAAGATGGTCAATCCAACTGGATTGACCAATTGGATTTGGTCTTACTTGACTATGACCAAAAGAACTCCAGATCTCAAGATCACAAAGTCAAAATTTCATGATTTAGTGTCATCTTTAGGAAAGCTCATTGGGACTATTAAAATGGCAAGTGTCCCCAAGTTTTTCAGTATTTGTTTATGTATTATCTATTTATTCATTATTTAAAGCAAAAATACTTTAGACAAATGTCCCTAACTACTGGGAATTCCATACAGAGTTCAAGGGTCTCCAAACATCAGAGAGTCATTTGTAATTTCAGGGCTGATTACTTTTAGAAAACCCAGTCACTACTAACTTTGGATGTTAATCACTATGGCTAATTGAGACATTGTGTGAGAGTCATAAACCACATCTTTACAAATATCTAGTAAAGATAAACCAGAATTGATGGAGCTCCAACTGTTTCATTTGCCTAATCAGCTTACCAAGGAAGGGTAAGATGGCCATACAGAAATCTACATCAATAAAAGGAATAATGAAAATAATAAAACAAAAGAGTACACAGATGCATCAGAAATCTGTGATCACTGTATGACTGAATCCCAACATGATCATCTTTGTAATTGTACATCTCATGGTGTATAATATTTTTTCTTTTTTAACATTTTTATTATACCACCATGAGAAATACAATTACAAATGTGTTCATATTGGTTCTCAGTCATACAGTGTTCCAGCACCCATCCCTCCGTGAGTGCCCCATTCCCACCACCAATGTCCCCACATTCCCTCCCACCCCCCAACCTGCCTCTATAGCAGGTACCTTTTCTTTTCCTCTTTGTCTTTCTCTTTCTCTCTATGTCTCAGTCCCTGAAACTCTCTCCTTTTACACATTGTGACTTGCCCTACAGACATTTAGGTTTTATCATGTAAGTCTCTTTGTGTAAATTCAATGGTGAGTTCTAGTCTGACATTACCATTTCCCACACTTAATAGAATACTGGTATATATTTATATCCCATTAATGAATGCAGTCATTCTATATCTATCCTTTTTCTTCTTCTAAGTTCACTCAGCATGATTGTCTCTTGTCCATCCATTTGCAGGTGAATTTCATGATTTCGTATTTTCTGACAGCTGCATAATATTCCATTGTGTAGATGTACCACAGTTTATTTATCCAGTCCTCTGTTCTCAAGCACTTAGGTTGTTTCCAGATTCTGGCTTTCATGAATAGAGCAATGATGAATAAAGAAGTACAGATAGTGTTTCTGTTGTGTTTTTGGGTCTCCAGGGTATATTCCCAGGAGTGATATGCTGGATCAAATGGGAGCTCAATATCTAGTTTTCAGAGGAATGCCCTTATTGTTTTCCAAAAGCACTGGACCAGTCAGCACTCCCACCAACAGTGGATGAGAGTCTCTTTCTCCCAGCATCCACACCAACACTTGTGTTGTTGCTCTTTTGGATGTGTGTCAGTCTCTGTGGTGTGAGATGATACCTCATTGTTGTTTTGATATGCATCACCCTGATGATTAATGATGAGGACCACTTTTTCATATGCCTTTTGGCCACTCGTACTTTTTCCTTTCGGAAGCTTCTGTTCATTCTTCTCCCCATTTTTTGATGGGGTTAGCTGTTTTATTCTTGAAAAGTGCTACCAGTGACTGGTATATCCTGGATATTAACCCCTTATCAGATGGGTATTGGGTGAATATTTTTCCCACTCTGTGAATTGTCTTTGTATCTTGGTCACCATTTCTTTTGAGGTGCACAAATTTTTTGGTTTTATATAATCCCATTTCTATATCTTTGCTTCCATTTGCTTTGTCAATGGTGTTTCATCTTTGAAGATGCATTTAGTTTCGAGGTCATAGAGCATTTTTCCTATGACTTTTTCAATGTATCCTATAGATTATGTCTGATGTTGAGAACTATAATCCATTTTGATCTGACTTTTGTGCATGGCGTTAGAAGGAGATCTAAGTTCATTTTTCACATGTAGCTGCCCAGTTTTCCCAGCACCATGAGTTGAAGAAGATATCTTTGCTCCACTTATTATTTTTCTCTCCTTCTGTGATTGTATATTTGAGAGTGTGTTTCAGACTATTGAGTACTATTCCACAGGTCTATGGGTCTGTCTCTCTACCAATACCATGCCATTTTAATAATGACTGATTTGTAGTAGAGTTTGACATTGGGGAAAGTGATAACTCCCATCTTCTTTTTCCCAAGGATTGCTTTAGATACTTGTGGGGGTTTATTATTCCATACAAATTTCAGAAATGTTTGGTCAATTTCTTTGAAGAACATCATGGGTATCTTTATAGGGACCGCATTGAATCTGCATAAATCTCTACGGAGTATTGATCACTTGATCACTTGACGTCCCGTTATTCATCAATTTGCTCTAGTGGGTGCCAGTAACATTTCCATTTGACCCTATCACATGCCAGTGTAACCCAATAGCGTCTGGTTGCTTCAGGAATACAAAGGCCTCAAACCGTTCATTCAGGGTCTTGACAAAGAAGTCTGACCATCTAGTAGGTGATCTTTTGACATCCTGTGGGATCCAGCCGGTAAAGGCTCTAGTTCAGCGGTCATCTCCAAATCGCATTACATGTACAGCCCATCTGATTTTCGATGCTTTGGCAAATGAGACAGCGTTCCTGACTCTGGAACAGTGATGGAGGTTGGAGCTCCGGATTCCTTCTTTCACTTGAGTGAGGCATGATATTCCAAGCATAGCTCTTTCGATTCCTCTCAGGGGAGACCCGAATAGCATTCTCATCCTGCTTTCGTATGGCCCAGGTCTCTGAGGCGTATGTTAGTGCAGGGAGAACGGTGGAGTCAAAGAGATGTGCCCGGAGCCGGAGGTTCTTTGTCTTTTTAGCTATTTCTTCCATGCTTTTGAAGGCATTCCATGCCGCTCTCTTCCCTTCTGCACAGCTCAGGTTTTAGGCTGTTCATCATGTTGACTTCTCGACCTAGGTACACATAACTGCTGCATTCAGAGATGTTTTTTCCATTGAGAGTGAATGGGGTCTCTGGAACTAGTTCATTTTTCATGAACATAGTTTTGTTGAAATTCAGCTGTAGACCTATCTTTCCACATTCTCAGTCAAAGTAAGCCAACATTTGTGCTGCTTGGCTAATGTTTGGTGTTATTAGAACTATGTAATCAGCGAAGCAGAGGTGGTTTAGTTGCCGACTGTCTATCTTCACTCCCATTCCTTCCCATTCTAATTGTTGCATGATGTTCTCGAGGGTGGTGATGAAGAGTTTTGGTGAGATGGTATCATCCTACAGAACCCCCCTTTTGACATCGATGATCACTTCTTTGTAGAATGGTGAAATCTTGGTGGTGAATCTGTAATACAGCTCATGAAAGATCTTGATGTATTGGGTTTGAACGCCCTTTTTGGCTAGGGCTTCAAGACCTCTTCAGTCTCCACAGAATCAAAGGCTTTCTTTAAATCAATTAACATTAGACAGAGTGGCATCTTGAACTCCCTACAAACTTCAATGAGCTTGGTTGCCGTGTGGATATGGTAGATTGTGCTGAATCCTTTTCGGAAGCCAGCTTGCTCGCATGGTTGTCCTTCACTAATGTTCTGCCAATCCTGTTCAGGATGACTCAGAGTGAACAGCTTGTAGATGACAGACAACAGGCAAATGGGGCAATAGTTGCCAATGTCGTGGATGTCTCCATTCTTGAATAGTAGAACTCTCCTGCTGGTTTTCCATTGGGAAGGCACTTTGCATTCAGACAGGTAGCGTGTGAATGCAAGGGAGTATTCACTGTATCACTGTCTTCCCGTTCATCGTCGATTGGCTCGAGCGGGCCCCAGTAACATCTCCATATGTCCTGTCTCATGCAAGTAGAGCCCAAGGGCACCTGCTTGCTCCAGGAACATAAAGAGCCTCAAACCATTCCATCAGGTTATGGGAATGAGGTCTATAATTGTTACTGGTATTTAGCATATCAAATACGACACGGGTAGCTTGCCAGGCTCTGCCGTGCGGGTAGCATACTCTTGTAGTCATCTCAAAATCCAGCATTTATTGATGAACTGGGCTGTGATAGGCTGGTCTGCTGGGTGGAGTTCTGACAAGGGTGAAGTCCAGATGTGGAAAATGGAGGTCCTCATGGAGTGGGGGGGTCGTCTGGCTTGTTGTGAGGCTCTGCTGGGGTGGTGGGCCAGGGCTAGAACCCGCCATCCCTCCCGGGCACCTCATGAGCAGCTGGTCACAGTGAGAGCCAGTAGTAGCTCTGCCCCATGTCTGTCTCTGAAGGGCTGGTTGAGATGCTGATTTTCAAAGTCATCACTTTTATTAGTGTTGCTTGCCAGCGACTCAGACTGGCTGTGCACAAGGTAAGTATCTCTCTGGTTCCACCTTTCTCGTGTGTGTGTGTGTGTGTGTGTGTGTGTGTTTCATCACACCCAGCAGTTACTCCTGGCTCTACACTCAGGGATAACTCCTAGGGGTGCTTGGTGGACCATATAGGATGCCAAGTGTGTGTGTGTGTGTGTGTGTGTGTGTGTTTTCATCACACCCAGCAGTGCTCAAGGTTACTCCTGGCTCTACACTCAGGGATCACTCCTGGGAGTGCTTGGTGGACCATATGGGATGCCAAGTGTGTGTGTGTGTGTGTGTGTGTTTTCATCACACCCAGCAGTGCTCAAGGTTACTCCTGGTTCTACACTCAGGGATCACTCCAGGGGATGCTTGGGGACCATCACTATCACTATCTTCCCGTTCATCATCTAATTGCTAGAGCGGGCACCAGTAATATCTCCATATGTCCTGTCTAATGCTAGAACCCAAAGGCATCCGCTTGCTCCAGGAACACAAAGAGCTTCAAACCATTATATTAGGTCATGGGAATGACCTAATATAAATGTTACTGGTATTTAGCATATCAAATATGACACGAGCAGCCTGCCAGGTTTGCCATGCCGGGTGACATACTCTTGTAGTCACCACGGTTCATTAATAAATGCTGTATTTAGAAGGGAGTATTACCATTTTGAAAATGTTAATTCTCCCATTCCATGAGTAGGGAATGTGTCTCCATTTCCTCAGGTCTTCTCTTATTTCTTGAAGTAACGTTTTATTACTTCAAGTAATTTTTCCATCTGGAGCAGTTTTTTCCATCCGGACCAGGTATGCTTAACCAGAGACTCTCAGACATGGGGCAGAGCTGCTACTTGCTCTCCCTGTGCCCAGCTGCTCGTGAGGTGCCAGGGAGGCATGGCAGGTTCTAGCCCTGGCCTGCCACCCAGCAGAGCCTCACAACAAGCCAGACCACTCTCCCCTAGTCCATGGGGCCCACCATTTTCCACATCCGATTTCCCTCTCGTCACAACTCCACCCAGCAGACCAGACTATCACAGCCCGGATCATCCACAGACACCCTGAAGCAGTTTTTTTTTTTCCATCCGACCAGGTATGCTGAACCAGAGACTCTCAGACATGGGTCAGAGCTGCTACTTGCTTTCCCTGTGCCCAGCTGCTCATGAGGCACTCGGGAGGCATGGCGGGTTCTAGCCCTGGCCTGCCACCCAGCAGAGCCTCACAACAAGCCAGACCACCCTCCCCTACTCCATGGAACCCGCCATTTTCCACATCCGACTTCCCTCTCGTCACAACTCCACCCAGCAGACCAGACTATCACAGCCCGGATCATCCACAGACACCCTGAAGCAGTTTTTTTTTTTTCCATCCGACCAGGTATGCTGAACCAGAGACTCTCAGACATGGGTCAGAGCTGCTACTTGCTCTCCCTGTGCCCAGCTGCTCATGAGGCACTCGGGAGGCATGGCGGGTTCTAGCCCTGACCTGCCACCCAGAAGAGCCTCACAACAAGCCAGACCACCCTCCCCTACTCCATGGGGCCCGCCATTTTCCACATCCGACTTCCCTCTCGTCACAACTCCACCCAGCAGACCAGACTATCACAACCGCTCGGCTCGTGGCCGCTAGCGGCCACATGGTTCATCAATATATGCTTTATTTAGAGGTGACTACAACAGTGTGCCACCTGCACGGCAAGCCTGGCAAGCTGCTCGTGTAGTATTTTATATGCCAAATACCAGTAACGTTTATATTAGGTCGTTCTCATGACCTAATATAATGGTTTGAGGCTCTTTATGTTCCTGGAGCAAGCGGATGCCTTTGGACTCTACTAGCATGAATCAGGACATATGGAGATATTACTGGTGCCCGCTCTAGCAAATAGATGATTAACGGGAAGATAGTGATAGTGATAGTGAACGTTTTATAGTTTTCTTTGTAGAGATCCTTTACATTCTTTGTCAAACTGATTCCTAGGATTTGATTTTATGTAGCATAACTGTGAATGGGGTCGTTTCTTTAATATCCCTTTCTTCTCTTTCGTTATTTGCATATAGGAAGACCATTGACTATTGCAAATTGATTTTGTACCGCTCACTCTACTGTAGAAATCTATTATTTCTAGGGGCTTCTTGGTAGAGAGTTTAGGGTTTTCTATGTATATCATGTCATCTGCAAATAGTGACAGCTTGTCTTCTTCATTTCCTATCTGCATGCCCTAATAAAATTTTTTAATTAAATTAAATTTAAAAATAAAACTGCTACTCCCCCCAAAAAATTTCCATGATCCAAGATCATTGGGTTCAAGTTTTAAATTAAAAACAAAAAACAATGTACAGAAGTACTAATTAAAACTATTGGTCCAAGTAGGACTGGTCCATGGTTGTGAGCTGCCATAATTCAGGGCAGTAAGGACAGAGAAATAATCACTATGAAAATGAAAGTTGGAAATGGTCACTCTGGAAAAGAACTGAGTTCTGAAAAGTGGTGAAGTGAAATACATGATATCTGGTGGAGTGACATGCATGATAACCTAACTTATTGCAGCCCACAATGCCTAATAGGAGAGAGAGAGAGAAAGAAAGAGAGAGAGAGTGAGAGAGAGAGGTATGTGCCAAAGAGGCAGGTTGCAGGAGGGGGTTGGCAGGACGGAAACTGAGGACATTGGTGGCAGGAAATGTACACTGGTAAAGGGATGGGTATTGGAACACTGTATGACTGAAACACAATCATGAAATAATAAACTTTGTAACTGTGTATCTCATAGTGGTTCAATTAAAAAGAAAAATAGATCAAACTATCCTTTTATTGCCAGGCAAGAAGACTCCAAGCAGTGTCAATTTAGTAACCTTTTAAAGTCTTTCTCTTCATTCATTTATTTGTTTGTGATACCAGGGGCTCAAGCCAAAGATTCACACATGCAATGCACATACTCTACCACTGAGCTACGTTTGCCCTCAATTCAGCCTTCTTTTAGTCATTAAAGTATCTAGGATAAGATTCTAACTTCCAGTAAATTGCCATTTATCCTGTCAGAAAAATGACCAAGTCAGTAATTTGCATCACTTTTTTGTGGGACAAACTGATATGTAAATTCCTCACCACTGAGTCAGAGAGACAATACAGCTGGTAAGGCACTTGCATTACATACAGTCAATCTAGGTCTATCCCTGGCTACACCTATGGTTCCCTGAGCATAACAAGGAGTAATCCCTGAGCACAGAGTAAGGATTAAACCCTGAGTATCTCTGTGTGCAAACCCTCAAAACTGAATTAAATAAATAAATAAATAAATAAATACATTTCTCATCATTATTCTTTATCATCCATTAAACCCTAGTATAACAATAAATTGTTTAGTCAGTGACAGTCTTTTGTATTCATCACTACAAATTGGTCTCTGGTCATTGATAAAAAAGAAAGCTACACTAGTATGTTTTAAGTAAAGGTTATGTGGGCACATCTATTTTGGCTCTAAAATAATAGGAAATCAGGGTCAGAGCGATAGCACAGCAGATAGGGCATTTGCCTTGCATACAACCAACTTGGGTTTGATCTCGGGCATCTCATATGGTCCCCAGAGCACCACCAGAAGTAACTCCTGAGGGCAGAGCCGAGGACTAACCCCTGAGTATCTCCAGCGGTTATGAGGCAAAAAGCAAAAAAGGAAAATGGTACTTGAAAAATGTGAAAATTAAAATGTAACAAAGACATGAAAAATATGCATGGCCACCTTATGAAGTCAAGATGTGCTGCATACCAACAAGAGATTAGATTATACATGGGTTGTATGTATGAATTTGCCCATAGACAAAATGCTTAAAAGAAAGCTGCTGCTCAGCTCTTGCAGCAAAAGGGAAAGGAATTACAAAAGCAAATCCTAGTTAGGTTCATTCAATCAACGAAAAAAAGATAGAAATTAATTCTGGGAAAGATGGCCACCTGAAACAATAACTTAGACAGCCCAGCATCATACCCAATTGCCCAGCTGATGTGTGGTCCAGTTGCACTGTAAGATGAGTTTACTAGCAAGTCTCACCTCACTCATTCATGCTTTGATTTGTTTAACAATCTTCTGTTGAATGGTAGCAATGTGTGCACAACTTTCCCCCTCTAACAGAAATAATCTGTGATAATGGAATAATCACAGCTATACTCTAATGGCAGACAGTAAGGATGCATTTGGGACATGAAAAATATTCATATGATCTTCTAGGTGTTTGAAAACAAATCCTCAGATCGTCCTGTTCCCAGCTGATAGACTCCAGCAGGTGATGATCCCATGATCCCAGACGGGCTGTCTCCAGAGGCCGCCTTTGCAATTACTTGTAAGCCGGCGGAGCAAATGGCTAAATACCTAAACTAACCTGATTTTTGGATTGCTCCTTTATTTTCAAATGAAAACTTTAGTCAGGCTAAATCTTCTGAAGTTGCATGATCTTTACTGCTTTGCCATCACTATTATTTTAAGTTTTTTCCACAAGCAAATTCTGAAATCCAGGGACATATGCTTCTTTGATATCAGTTTTAAATCAACCTTGACTTTCCAAGATAGAAAGTCCATATTCAGGGGCTGAGACTGTATTTTTTCTCTGATCATGAATATCAAGATTTTTACTCGAAAATGAATTTTTCAAAGCATTCTCCAAAATGCAATGAAACCCATTGCTTTTCATGTCACATGTGAACTTTTATAATAAAAAAAAATTCTTTGAAACTCTAAAGGAGCGCAGCCCATTAAGCTTTTATTTAAGGATGGTCCTTTCCAAATTCACTGAAACCAAGCATATGACAAGCTTCATTTCAAACGTGCTTTACAAACATGATGTAACCGTGACAAGTCAGACTCTGCAAGTTGGCAGACAAAGTTTTTTGAAATGTATTTATGTATGTGTTGGGTGTAAACTGTTATTGTACTGGAAAACTTCTTGAAAGGGATTTTTATAAGTCTCATCTTGTCTCTCAAGTGGCTGTTAAAAATAGAGTTTACTGGCAACTATTTTTCTTTGTGTTAGGGGAGGATTAGCTTAATCCTGGTGAAATATCTTAACACTTCACTATATTCAATTTTATACAACTAAACTTTCATTACGCACAATGCTAAAATAACTGCACGCATCCGGAGAGATTCCAAAGTTATACATTTGTCAGGTTTGTTTTTACAGCCCTGTGAAACTTAAACTCTGTTCTCTAGACGAAGTAATCTTTGTCTTCCTACCAGTTCTTAAATTGTTTAATTTTAGACAAATGCTAGTTTCTTTTTTTCCCCTGTGAAATGTTAGAAACGTCCTCTGTGTTTATTACAACATGATAGAAATGGCTAAAAAGAAAATTGTCTTTAATAAGGTGCTCAATTTCTGGCATATTTGAGATCCTCTTTAAAAATAGCTGCAGGGCTAGCCACAATGCGTAAAACAAGAGGGAGAGAGATACAGAGACAGAGAGAGAGACAGAGAGAGAAAGAGAGGAAACAGGGCTACCTGCTGTTGAGGCAGCCTGGGGGTGGGTGGGAGGGGTGGGGTACATTGGTGGTGGAAATGGGGCACTGGTGGAGGGATGGGTGCTGGAATACTGTATTACCAAGAACCAATTGTGAACACCTTTGTAATTGTATGTCTCACGGTGGTATAATAAAAAAATTTTTAAAAAATAGCACAACTTGGAACCAGAGGCGTGACCCAATGTCACAGCACCCACTTGCAAATGTAGGACTCTGGGTTCGATCCACTGCAAAAAACAAACCCCAAATACGAGTTAGATGGAGGGCATTTATTTCAAACATTAAGTATCTAATTAAAATTTTTGATTCATCATGCCAGCCTCCAGAGCCAATACAAAACTCAGTTATATGGGAAAATTGTACATAAGATCCCATGTATCCTTCCAGCTTTCTTTCCACCTTTGGTGTTTACAGGGTCTTTTTTTTTAAACATCAGAGATATTCCAGAAACAAGACTTGGTTTCCTGAATGGCATCTGTCCTGTCCTCAGCAGAACCAACTTTAGGCCTATGTGTTTCCTCTCACAGTGATGTTTATGTCTTATCTCCCTTCTTGAAATGAAAGAATGTGTCCCATAAAGAGTTCCAGAGAACAGCATCACCCTACTGACTAGAGCATGTCCCATGCAGTGACAAGAACTGGATCATAGAGTACCCAGATTGGGTGGCACGGGGACAGGGAAGATGGTAGAGACCCCATGTCCTCAGCTGCCCCCAATCTCTAGGCTAGGATCCACTTGAGGTTTCTCCCCATGACCAGGGAAGGTCAGAAGAGTGGAAAGTGGAAGCTGTTGCTTGAAGAAAAATGGCCTCAGCTACTTGGATCCTCAGCTTGCTTATTCCTATGCCTAGAATACACCTCAGCACTCCCAAGAGGACAGAGTCCCATGATCCTAGTCATTCACTACCTGGAAATATTCAGTGATGCCTTGATCAAAACCTGACATCTGTCCTGCAGATGTATGAATAAAAATCACATTTTTGGGGCCCGAGCGATAGCCCAGCAGGTAGGGTGTTTGCCTTGCATGCAGCCAGTCTGTGCCAGCCTGGGTTCGATTCCCGGTATCCCATATGGTCCCCCAAGCACCGCCAGGAGTAATTCCTGAGTGCAGAGCCAGAAGTAGCCCCTGAGCTTGCCAGGTGTGACCCAAAAAAAAGCAAAAAAAAAAAACCACATTTTCCCACACAGTCATGCCCCCCAAAGACATGGGGGAAACAACAACTCAGTGGACACTCCCGCCCCTGAAGGAAAGACTTGGAGACGGGAGGTGGCCTGCATTCAAGGCCCCACTTAGAGGTTCTTCAGACAGCCTAGTGTGACCCCTCTGCCGAGCAGTAACCACTGGTTCCTTCCATCTGTGCTGGTTCTGGGCTCCATCCACTAGGGTTGGCTCTTGTCTGTGTGCATCTTGGTCCACTCCACTATGAGTGTTCAGTGATAGGCTCTCTGTGAGTACAGTTTAGCATCACCACCCACTTCCCAGATATTCCTAACACATGAGGTGTTCTATATTCACAAGCTGCACCTCTCTGCCAGCTCATCTTCCTCAAACTCTCTGATTTTCCTGGGCCAAAAGTCCTTGGCCTCCTACACTAGATGTTTAGAGAACATTAATCTCTGTTGCAACCAACTTACACAACCTCTCAGAGACTGAACTGGTATCCCTTGGGTGCTTCAGAGATGAGAATGTCCAGGGGCTTATTTTGAGGAGAAAATAATCCTCCTGGAATAGCTCACAGCACACGTGGAGGCCAGGCCAACCTTGCCAATATCTCAGGATCTTGCTTCTCTGACTAAGCTTGTTCAAGCTGATATCCATAGCTCCAGAGGCAATAAGACATGAAATTTAAGTGTTCTATTTCAGATCAGAGAAACTTTCCTACAAACAAAACTAAAGACCCCCCAACATATAGTCTGAGAACTTAAAATTTGAAAATTACATTATCCACCCCTCCAACCTGAGTCATAGGCAGGACAATGATTTTTTTTCAGGAATTATTTTTAATAAGGGAGATCCAAGATCACTACCAGCACTGCTTGGCCTGGAGGTATTAGGGTCCACCTGAGTGTTGGGGTGAGGGGAATGTATTGTTGTGGGTCAAGGGTCTTTGCAGCCAACTTCAGATAAAAATGATGATCTTCAAGAAACCCAGGATTACTGACTTTCCATAACTACTTCAACACACCTGGATACAAAGGTATGGGGCCAGGGCGATGGCAGGGTGATCCAAAACCTCCTGGTTGGCTGACAGATAAGTTTCCCAGGCCTGCACTGAGCCACAAGGCTGCCCTCAGTCAGGAAAACTCTCAGCTGAAAGTCCACGCAATAAAAGAACATGTGGCTAAATAAAGAAGTCCCATTGGCCAAAAAGGTGTCTGCTTTACTCCATAAATTAATGGTTCAATTTTCCTACATTGGTCAGTTGCCAGTCTATTTTCTTTCCTTTTAAACAGAACTTGCAAGCGGTTGCTGCTAATTAAGGGGCTATGGGAAACTTCTTCTTGAGGCTTTTCGATTATATTTTTTGACCTGTGAAATTCTCCAACTCATTCACTTTGGTGGATTCTCTAAACAATAAGCTTTGGCTTTAGTATCTGAAAGGTACTTTCCTCTTCGGGCATCTCAGGGCCTCTCACCATAGTGCTGAATCAGTGCCAGAAAGCTTCTGCAAAAGGTGTCTTAAAATGGGTCACCAAAAATGACCCTGAGGGACAGAAAGAATCACGCAACATACTTATTACTTTGCATATTCAAATGGGGGTCTGCAAACAAGAGTGAGTCACTGAAGCCACCATAAAAGGTTGCTTAGCCAGAACCAAAGTGTGCCCTTCCCTCAAGGGAGGACACTGCAAACCACTAAAAAATCACAGTGACTGACCCTGGCCTAGACAATAAATGCAGATGGTCACACCAACAACTGCACCAAATTTGGTAGCACCAGTTACTCACTCTTCCTCTTAGAATATGTTGTGACTACAGTTCAATTAGACTGATTCGTGGTTATTCAATATGGTGCTACTCTGTACATAAAGATACAGCTTCTCTCCTTAAAGCAGACTAACTCTCTGGGTTTGGGAACCAAACTTTATTATCTCCAAAACCTTTTCCTCTTTTGACTTTCTCCATGGGGTCAGATCAAAAGCCAGAGTTAGAATTCATCTCTTGCTTTACTCCAGTTGAAGTCAATGATTAATTTATTTGTATTTCTCTAATAAAGAAATTATGTGTGTATTAATGCTGGAATTAAATGTGTGTGAAGTGAAGGGACTGTTCTTTGTTTTTGGTGATAAGTCCTAAAATGCCCTGCCATATTTTGGAGCAAGATATTTAAAATAGTCGATCAATCATAATAATTTTCAACCAATCGCAAAACTTTTAATATTCAAGGGAAAAAAATCCCAGTTGATCCTACCAGTAGGGTTTTATGAATAGTTCCCCATATCTGGCAAGGAAAAAATGCTGAGATATAGTTTTTTAAAAACATTTTAAAGATTTGATGTATTTTTATGCAACCTAAATAAGAATCGTGTCCAGAGGATGGACTTGAGTTATTATTGTGCCACTCTACCAAAGCTATTACAGAGGCTCTCTATCATGCATGTCTGAAATTTGTGTGAGCAGTCAATGATTTAGTCCTTTGAATGAAAAAATTCATACAAATGTCCCTCGCCCTCTGCAAATCTTCAAAATCAACTTCTCATTATTTTGCCCTTGTTACAGTTATTATTATTATTGTTTATTATTATTTGAAATAACATTGAAACATTGTCCACCCTACAAAGTCTATTTCAACACATAGTTGTGAGCTGTGGAGACATGTGCATCCAAATCCCATCCCATCTCTCTCCCTGCCCTTCTTCACCTGGATCATTGGAAGGCAAGAACATGGTGCCCTGCACCCAGGCCTGGGCCATTCACTCACCCTCTGATGTGCAGACATCGTGAACTCCTAGAAAATAGGCTTGTTAAGTGACAAGAAAAACGTGCCACCTCCAGTCCTAAGGCACCTGGTTGTAAATCATGCTGCCGTGCTATCACAGATGCCTCCTGCACCCATCACCACCTCCCCTGCCTGGAGCAAAAGAAATGCTGACGGCCGCCTGTCTTGTCTTGCTCACCCACCCTGACTCCTGCAGGGGGGGGGGGGGGGGGGGTGTGTTTTCCATCCCATCAGTGGGTGGTCCTCTCAATCAGCCTTGGCTCAGGCCCTTGGGACACTCAGTTGGACAGCCCTCAAGCATTAAGACATTTCTTCCATCACTTTCCTCCTGGAAGGGTGATTTGACCATTTGCGCATGGTTTTGGCTCTGCTCTCTCACTACCAAAATGATAGGGAAAATCATTGTTCAGACAACTACAATTGATTTTTTAATGAATCATTTTGTACTCTGGGAATCTAGGCTTCTGTTTGAACTCCAGCTGCATCTTTTTAAGATGGTTTAGAGGTAAGTCTGCCAGTAGAATGGACACCTCCCATGCACCCCATCTTTTCACACAGCTAACACTCATACCCCATTGTGGAACCCCGGGTCCCCGATTCCTAGAATAGGACACATACTTTTCATTCATAAATAGAGGATTTATTTCAAATGCTCTTGAGAGAGGCCATCATTGACCTAAAAGTCACACTAAAGCCAATGACCTAACAGATCACATCTACAATGATCATACTTTGACCCTGTGAACAGGAGACCCAGTAAAGTGGAGTCAGGTAATCAAGAAGAGGCCTACACCTCAGGCTGAGAGTGCAGAGATAGAAAAGCAGCCTCAATGAAAGGCAAAGCACAATCCAGCCCCTAAGTCTGTCTTCTCCTGACCTCTCAGGTCTTGGGCTTCCTTCCAACCACCAAGAAACATGCTGTAGTAACTCACAGGATAGGACAATAACATAAACTTTTAGCAGGGCCTAAAGCTTCATTGAGGTTCTCCATTTTATCAGAAAGTTTCAAAACTGTAGAGTTTCTTGACCAGAACTACATCAAAGGTGCATCCAACACTCTTACTGGGCAGACAGGGACAATGTTATGAGTATCTTTCATCAGATAATCTCAGACCTGATCTGGCATCACAGATGCCTAGAGGGTTTATTATAACACCTGCACTCCACCCCTCAGGTTCTTGGTTTATTAAGTCTGAGGTGAGGCTCAAGAATACACATCAGAGGATACAATGACTGATGGTCTTGGGGTAAAATGGAGGACCATTAGGGAAGCAGACCAACCAACTGGAGGTGGGTGGGAAACTTCCTTTCCTGAAACATAAAATCAATGGAGGAGACTAGAATAAAATCAGGCCTCCATTTGCATAGAACTGGGATTGGGGAAGGGAGATGTATGGTGGGAGGAAAGAAGCATTTTATTCTGGGGCCAGAGCGATAGCCCAGTGGGTAAGGCATTTGCCTTGCACGCGGACGGCTCATGCCAGCCCGGGTTCGATCCCCTGCATCCCATATGGTCCCCTGAGCACCAACAGGGAGTAATTCCTGGGTGCAGAGCCAGGAGTAAACCCTGAGCATCGCCTGTTGTGACCCAAAAAGTGAAAAAAAAGCTATTTATTCTTTCTCCTGCCTAAGAAAATAGGTACGTCATCCCAGATATATTGTTCTAAAGCCAACTTCCTATGATCAAAAATCTCAAATTGTGCTGTCAGGAAACGATGCTTAGTCAAAGCTTACCAAGGATTGTCAGAACACACCTGCACCCATGTGGTCATCCATAGGATGCTCACATTCCCAGGAAGGAGATCCTCCTCTCCTGCTCACATTCCCAGGAAGATCATCCTCTCCTGCTGGCATTTCAGAAAGGAGACCATTCCTTCCTCAGCATGTTCATTCGATTTTCTTTTCTTCCCGTCTTTGATTTTCTGCAGAGATGACATTCCTATAGGCAATACGACAGGGAGAAAGTAACTGTATCACTGTCTGTCTTCCTGTATATCATCGATTTGCTTGAGCAGGCACCAGTAACATCTCAATATGTCCTGTCACATGCGAGATAGTCCAAAGGCATCATCCCACTCCAGGAACATAAAGAGCCTCAAACCATTCCATCAGGTTATGGGAATGAGGTCTATACTTGTTACTGGTATTTGGCATGTCAAATACAACACGAGTAGCTTGCCAGACTCTGCTGTGCGGGTGGGATTCTCTTGTAGTCACCTCAAAACTCGAGCATTTATTGACAAACTACATGGCTGCAAAGTGGCCATGCAAGCCGGGCTGTGATCAGCTCTTCTACTGGGTGGAACTCTGAGGAGAGGGGAGTCCGGATGGGGAAAATGGCCTCCCTCATGGTGTGCGGGTTCCTCTGGCTTCTTGCAAGGCTCTGCTGGGGTGGCGGGCCAGGGCTAGAACCTGCCATCCCTCCTGGATGCCTCATGATCAACTGGGCACAGGGAGAGCAAGTAGCAGCTCTGAGAAAGTAACAGAAAAGTAAAAACATACTCATTCAAGTTTTATGAACTGTGCCACAATAATAAAAGAAGACCATTGACTGCTTCAGGAAGTGTCAGCTCTTTCCATGCCTCTCTGGCTTTGCTTGCTGGTTTGGGGAGCACCAAGCCCAGAATTTTACCAGTGGAAAAATAATGACAAGTTAAAAAAGTACAAATCTAGTGTCCTTTGTAGAAAAGTAATCTCTCTTTGCCACTAAAATACATGTTTGGTGCAGCCATATTCATCCTTTGGCATTTAAAAAGATTTGCTAGAGGCCAGCTAGACCCCTGAGTCTTCCTGGAATCTTTTCTCTTTTACTGTAGGTTCACTGGGAAAGGGATGAATTGGGGAATTGTGGGTAGGAGCTATAGCCTTGGCTCTCAGAGAAGACACTAAACAGGGAAGGGGTCATTGGCACTTGGTGAACTGTAACAATATTTTAAAGTCAGGTCACCCTTCTGCAGCTTAGCAAGCATTTAAACCTTGCACTGCCTCTGCTTGATCTACTGGAGCCATGATCTCAGACACCAGGGTCACACTTTTGAACACGGACTGGGTCGTTTCCTGGAAATGACTATAGACCACACATGTCCATAGACCTAAGTAGCATACTGATAATTGGTTATAAAAATGGCGAAGTATTCAAGTGGAGTGCACTTGAAAATATATAAGTATTTTTAAATAAACATAGACAACCCTACAGTCAATGAAATCTATTCTCATCACGATCACGATCCCGATCTTCCCGTTGATCATCTATTTGCTAGAGTGGGCACCAGTAATATCTCCATATGTCCTGTCTCATGCCAGTAGAGGCCAGGGGCATCGGCTTGCTACAGGAACATAAAGAGCCTCAAACCATTATATTAGGTCATGGGAATGACCTAATATAATTGTTACTGGAATTTGGCATATCAAATACAACACGAGAAGCTTGCCAGGCTTGCCGAGCGGGAGGCAAACTCTTTTAAACACCTCCAAATAAAGCATTTTTTTAATCAGGTAGAGCTAATAAGAAATAAGGAAATAAGGCTATTCTCATTAGCCTAATTAAAACAAGAAGTGGGTCAGTCCAGTTGAAGGGAGTAACATTGTCTCAAACTATACTTGCTATCACCATTGGGTTAAAGCGATCAAGCATAAAAATTATATATTTTTATTTTGTAGTGCCAGTTTCAACTCAGAGACTCACACACGCAAGTATTCTACCCCTGAGCTACATTCCCGGCTCTGAAACTATATTCTTAAATCATTATAAAGATATTTGACACACACCATTTCTTAAATCAGCTTGTATGCAGTATACTCATTCCTGGAATATGGTGCTATCCATCCCCTTATGCTCTGTGACACAGAGGTACTCCTATAAGCCACTATACACAAATTCTTTTGACTGTGCAAATGCTGCTGAGGCTTCAAAACCCTGAAAGTCATATGAACTTGAACTTTAATAGTTACTAGAATCCATAATTCTTTAAAAAAGAATTTTCCTCCAGATCACAGAGAGAACTGTTTGGTGCAACGGGCAGATCCAGACTTGAGCAAACCGTTGCCAGCAAAAAAGCCCTGTAACTCTTTATTCCTCTGACACTTCACAGGAAGCAATGAATGGGAGGAGTGGGGAATGGAGGCAGAATCTGTCCACATGCCCCCAACCTTGGCACAAGTCTCTTCCCATCAAAGCTTCTGGACAAGCCCCACAGGACTGTTAAGACTTACGAATAAAGGAAGAGGAGGGGACCTCGCCACTCAGAAAGGTCCCAAGTTCCCAGGCACAAGGAACCTCCCGTATATTCCTTGACCCTAACAGTAATTGGGGGTCAGGGGATGACCATGGCAGAAGATGCTGGGGCCCAGCTGGAACCCTGGCAGTACTCACAGTCTGTGAGAGCCACCAGCCTGTGTCCTGAGACCACACCCCTTTCCCCCTGACTCATGATGAAGAAAGAACAAGGCCAGAGGTTCCTGAAGGTTACTTTTAGTCTTTACTTTTTGCTTCACCTCACTGCTCTCTGACTCTTTCCTGGTGGCTTCTCCTGAAGGCTACTCTCCTGGGGGGATCTGTGCAGTCACCTCTCATGAGGACCTCTCATTCCATGTCTCTGTTCAGAACTTCATGTTTCAGGTCCTCTCCCAGGATCTCTCCTTTCAGGGCCTCTTTTCTTTGGTCCTTTCTGTTCAGGGCTTTTCTCTTCAGGGTCTCTTTCCTCTGGACTCCAAGGCTATGTGCCTATCCATGTTTCACTATGTTGCATTGTTTTGTCCTGATGCCTCTATTTCACTGTTTCCCTGAGTCCCTAACTGATACTATTTCTCTGATTCCCACTGTTTCATCCTGTTGCCCTGATGCCCTGTAGCCCTGTAGGCTCAGGCTCAGGCACCAGGCCTTGTGGCTCTTATGCTGACCCTTGGGCCTAGGCATCAGGAGCATTTTCTATCCCCCTTGTGCTAGCTCTCCAGCCCAGGCACCAGGGACCCCACGGCTCAGGTGCTGGCCTCACAGCTTAGACACCAGAGCTGTTCTCTCCATACGAAAGCTCCCAGGGTGCTCTCCTGGGGACTCTATTTATAATCTCATGCCAGGTTCAGAATCCTGGCCTCAACTGATTAACAGTTTCCCAACTGGCTTTCCCCTACAAAGGACCTTTTAGATTAAATGAGCCAAAGCAGACCATTCTCAGCCCAGTTCTGTACAGATGTCATGCAATTTCAAAACTTCTATGTGACCGAAACCCCCAAACATGAACAACTTTGTAATTGTATATCTCACGGTGGTATAATAAAATATTAAGTAAAAAAAATAAACTGACTAACAGAAACCAGAGACCCCTCGACCACTTTCATGATCCACTCCCAAATTTCCAGGTAAATACTCTTTCATCAAAAAATGGGAAAATGCCCAAAAACAGAACTTTTTTTTTTTAAATATCTTTGCTTCCTTTTGGCAACCACTAATTTAAACTGGCCTCTCCACGGCTCCCTACAGGAAGACCAGCCACTTATTTCAGGCACCTCCAGAGCCAAAGGTGACCATATGATTCCAAACAATAGATTTATTTTTTAACTTTATTATACCAAGTATTTCACAAAGCTTTTCTGTCACCTCTCATATTAAATGTGGGGCTCTCAAATGGGCCTGGTTTTGGGGTCACACCTGGCTGTGCTCAGGGCTTCCATCTACTCTGCACTCAGAGATCATTCCTGGTGGGCGAAGGACCATATGTCATGCCAGGGATTGAACCCAAGTCAGCAGCATGCAAGGCTGTACTATCTCTGTACTATCTCGCCAGCCCAAGCTTGGCCTGATTTCATTCTCAAAGGTTGATATTTGGGCTTATTTTAATGTATTGGGGGGACAGGAGAACACAGGGACCATTCCAGGAAACACTCTGCCAACTAAGACTAAGTGCTCTGAGAGTGACATGGTGCTTGGAGTCACCAAGGCCTCCATTTCTGTACTGGGAGGAGAGCTCCAGGGCTCTCCCAAAAAGGTAGTACTTTTAGGCTACCAATATTGTGTGGCTGGGCATTCTTACAAAGTTTCTGGTATGTTGTGAATGCTTAGATATCTCCCTGGCACTTTATTTTATATTTTTAGGTTTTTTAAAAATTTTATTATACCACTGTGAGATATACAATTACAAAGAAGTTCATGTTTGGGTTTCAGTCTTACAGTGTTCCAGCACCCATCCCTCCACCAGTGCCCATTTTCCACCACCATGTCCCCAATTCCCTCCCCCTCCCTAGCCTGCCTCCATGGCAGGTTCTTTATCTCTTTATCTCTTTTCTCTCTCTTCTCTTTCTCTCTCTCTCTCTCTCTCTCTCTTCCTTCTCTTACACACAGTGGATTACAATATATACACTTAGAGGTTATCAGGTGTATCTTTTTGCCTGTATTCAATGCTCCTCCCTGGCACTTTAATGTGTTTATGTGTTTTTTCAGTTTTTGGGGATATTTTTTCAGTTTTTTGGTCACATTCAGCAATGCTCAGAGGTTACTCATGGCTCTCCACTCAGGGAATAACTCATGATGGTGTTCGGGGTACCATATGGGATGCCAGGGATCAAACCTGGATCGGTCACATGCAAGGCAAATATCTTCGCGACTGTATGACCGTTAAAGCCTCTTGTTTTTTTGGTTTTTTGTAATGTTTTTTAAAATAATATATAACTCAAAGGTAGTGAAAATCAAACAAAAATATTTTTATAAGGTACTATGATTTTCCGGTAAAAGGATGTCATACTAAATGCTCTCTTTTGAACCACCTTAATATTCTAAAATTTTATCACGTACTCTATTAACGGCCCCCTCTACCGACAGAAAATAATTAATGGAAGAAATTCTTTAAGTGGAAGTATTTCCTGTATGGTGAGTCAGACAGAAAAGGAAGAAGTATGAAATGTGATACTCGAGCACAGGCTTTTCTCTCTGGCTGTCAAACGTTCCATTAAATTAGAGCCTCTCTAAAACAGGTTTCATCTCCTGGAAATATCCTACATGTCATCTTTTGTTTCAGTTATACAATATCTTTAACATTTCCAAGAGAACATTCCTCTTATTTAACCCAATTTATTAAAAACGTTGTCATCCAGTATAAAATGAGTAAATAAAAAAATTCAACTCAACATCAAAGACAAATCAATCAAAAATCATTAATGGGATCCTTTTCATTCATTTTTTCATACCAAGCCTTTAAACTCTGGTGTGAGTTCCCATGGCACAATTCAACTTGGGGAATAAATTTTTGTGGGAAACTCTAGACCTGGATTTAGAGGCCTTGAAGCTCACAAAATGGAGTCCCCAGGTTGTTCCCAGCAAGAGTGATGTCGGGCAATGTGGCATATAACTGGCATGGGGATGTCCTGAGTGGACCCCACCTCCCCAGGACCCCTATAAAACAAAGTCCCAACATCCAAAAGAGTAGTGATTTCTAAATGTAGATTTATATTAAAAAATGACTTAGAATCTTCATTCCTCCCCTAACCACCTCTGGGTGATAATGTTCAGGAATAGAATCCACACTCCATCTGCCTATCGCCAGGCAGTATGAGGGCAATAACTTGCTTTGTGTGTGCAGATATACTTTGACACTGATGCACACTGGAGCTGAATTAAACTCAGGTTTGACATGGATCCACACATAGGCGCTGCCCACCTGCCCCCATCACTGCATCAGGCCATATCCTCCTACCCCGAGGAAGCGACCCTCTCTTCGCTTAAATCAGCCCTAAATGCTATGGCTCATCCCAGTCACAACAATGCTGAGAGGCTCCTGGTTGACTCAGGGATCTTGACCTTTTCAAAGCAGCTTCCACTGACAAACCAGCCACCCTGCAAAGGAAGTCCTGTTTGATACCCCAAGATGAGAACGGGCAAACGGCAGCCAGGGGTAGTGAAGCTGGGGGTATCCTCCAGATGTACAGGTTGAAACAAGAACCTAGGAGACAAGACAGTCCATGTCAGCCAGGCTGACCATTTCAAACATGCTAATGGAGGCCACTGACATGTGTGGTGAAGCCACTTAATCCCTGCTGACCCCATGGAGACAACTGCCCCTTCACCGCGATTATTGCAAATCCTGACTTGACTGCCTACATGTGGTCATAAGCAACCCCGCGATAGTGGCTGTGATTAACCCATTCATCTCATTGCCCTGCTTTCCTCTCTGACTGCCCTCATCTGATCGAGCAGAGATTCACCGAGAGGAGTATACACTTTGGACCAACCAAGCCAAAAGGGGAAAGGTGACGTAAAGGTCAGCCGTTCTCAACACTATCTGTTGAACCATTGTGGTTTAGGCCCGACAGTATCAAAACATGACTGGAATGTTATGCCTATAACATGATCCTTTCTGTCACCTACTTGACATAGCATGCTGATTTTTAAATAATACCTTTAGCTTTACTAAAAAATAAATAAACCGAACATTTCAATGACTGTCCAATATTATTTTTAAAAGTGGCATTTCTGTTCATTGCCAAGTCCCTTCCCACCTCATCATCACAGCTATAAAAAAGCATTTTAAGTTTCCAAGTCTAGACGAATCTCCCTTGCTTATGTGTCACTTCATACGCTCACGTCCATGTTAGCTGCCAGCCCAAGGGGTTCTCTTCCATTTCCATCACCCATAAGCACTTGGATGACACACAAGAATCACGTCTGTCTGTGGGATTCAAACCCAGGAGCTTGGTTTCTTGAGTAACTGGGTTCCTTTAAGGTTCTCCGTTTCTTTTCCTCCCCTTACTTCCTGCACAGACACACCTCTACGCGTTCTGCTTGCTACTGGGGGATGCTCAGTGTCCACTTTTTCTCCCTTCCAGCTGTGAGGCATCCGGAAAGGAAATGTCCAACTCTGGAAGTCCATTCTCCCCTCACCTGTTCCCTAAGGCATGTTTGAGTGCCAGGGCACATTCAGTGTCTTTCTTTGTGGGGGCCATTCAGGGCCCTTCTTCTGCTGCTTGTCAGAAAACATCCACTCACCTAATTGGAACAGCTTTGCTGCAGCTCCTCTTCCCCCTGGTTTCAGGCAAGCCTCTGCTCGCCCAGCTCTCCTCCTCCTCTCGGGACTCAAGGGCTTCTTTCTCTCCCAGGCATGCGGCTGACAGGGCAGT
Organism: Cryptotis parvus; assembly: GCA_021461705.1. Lineage (NCBI taxonomy): Eukaryota > Metazoa > Chordata > Mammalia > Eulipotyphla > Soricidae > Cryptotis > Cryptotis parvus. The sequence continues at coordinate 63,113 of JAJIBD010006727.1, read as the reverse complement.
GGGGCCCTCAGGGGAGGGATAATTTGCTTATTGTGGATTAGTTGCCTTCAGCAGCAGAGTCTCACCTGGGTCATATCCTTGAAGGGCAAAACCACGGACAGGCTCTCGGAGAAACTTTCACTGGAATGTGCAAACTTCTGTCCCAGCTTGTCTTCCTCTGAGCAGCACTTTCTTCCCCGGGCTCTCCAGCTCCACAAAGTATGAGTCGATGGGCAGTTCTCTCCCAGGCATTCCATTTCCTTGCCACCCACCCCCACCCACCACCTTTTTTATTCTTCCCTCCTGAGCTGCCCGTTAATACAAGCTGTACCTAGAGGATAGTAAATGGACACTCTGAAAATGCCTGACCCAGTTATTGCACAAACCCTTCTCCACCCCCAGTTCCGGCTTACTCCAGCCAGCTTCACTTCTGGCTTGCATTGAGTAAACTGGGTTATTAATAAAGTAGATGTCAAACTGCCTAGAAGAGACATTGTTAATGTCTTAGAGAGGAGGTGCCCAATGCAAGAAATTTGGGTTCACTGGCCAACAAAATAGAAAATTTTTGGTGTGTCCTAATATGCTCAAGTTCGTATCATTAGCTCTAGCAGAGATTAGTTTGTTGCAAGGGATCACTGCATTCGAAAGTTTGGACCTGGAGAGAAATCTTTCTGAGTTGTAAGATCACTAAGAAACAGGTGACTGGGGCCGGAGCGATAGTCCAGCGGGTAGGGCATTTGCCTTGCACGCGACGGGCCCATGTGGGCCTGGGTTCGATCCCTGGCATCCGATATGGTTCCCGAGCACCGCCAGGAGTAATTCCTGAGTGCAGAGCCAGGAGTAACCCCTGAGCATCACCGGGTGTGACGCAAAAAGAAAGAAAGGAAGGAAGGAAGGAAGGAAGGAAGGAAGGAAGGAAGGAAGGAAGGAAGGAAGGAAGGAAGGAAGGAAGGAAGGAAGGAAGGAAAGGAAGGAAGGAAGGAAGGAAGGAAGGAAGAAGGAAGGAAGGAAGGAAGGAAGGAAGGAAGGAAGGAAGGAAGGAAGGAAGGAAGGAAGGAAGGAAGGAAGGAAGGAAGGAAGGAAGGAAGGAAGGAAGGAAGGAAGGAAGGAAGGAAGGAAGGAAGGAAGGAAGGAAGAAAAACAGATGACTATAAGCAGTTTGCAGATTGTATATGTGTGAATTTGGGATGTGGGACCTGGGATTGTTTTGTTGCTGTTTACAAAGGTGACTGTGTTCCAGGCCAATTGATACCATAGACAATATTGGGAATAGAGATGAAACCTGGTGCCTTAAGTGACCGCTTTGCCTACTCTCTTTTTTTTTCTTTTTGGCGATGCTCAGGGGTTACTCCTGGCTCATTTGCTCAGGAATTACTCCTGGCGGTGCTCAGGGGACCATATGGGATGCTGGGGATCAAACCCCGTTGGCTGCGTGCAAAGCAAATGCCCTACCCACTGGACTATCGCTCCTGCCCTGCCTACTCTCTTTTATCTCTACATAACTATGGCTTCTCTCTCCCTTAATTTTCCACACTAAAGCCCTTTGCATCAATCATCACTGACTCACATGTACTGCATTTTAAGTGCACTAAGAACAATGGTCTTCCTCCTTAGGATAAGGAATATGGAGCAAAGTTATATTTGGGCAATCAAAATTTCTGCTGCTTAATCCGAGGTTAATTTGTGAATTGCAAGAGTATATACAAATATAGTTGCTAGCAAAAAAAATACAATAAATTAAAACCAAATTATCTATTAAAAGTCAAATTTTAAAACTCATAAACCAGAAGTTAATGTGTTTTCCTGAGTTAATCAAATTTTAATGCAATCTCTCAAATTCCTGAAAGCTTGTCATTAAGCTTCTTCCCTTAGAATCTGTTTACGACGACTACATGACATCATGTCTTTGAGTTCTGGATATAATATCCTCTTTATTAGCTAGGTAGAGAAATCCCATTATAAGTCATGGGAAGAGTTACTGCATGGGCACTGTTCAAGCTATCAATTTTTCCAGTTAGAAGGCAACCTCATTTCAATGAGAATTTTGTGATTGTTTCCTTAGATGAATATTTACAATTCCTTAACCGACAATTACCAGGAGACTTTCGGTCATAACTTGGCTGACTCGAGTCACACATGCAGACACTGAGTCGTCTACGTCACTGCACAGCAACTCTGGGTGGTCCAATGGAACAGGCAAGATGCAGTTACTTCAAGAATCAGATCATCAAAACCAGCACTGAAGCCTCCCTCTTGCTCCCTCCCTTTTAAACGATGCATCTGAGGAAAGACAGCTACCCAGTCACAAGCAGCAAAACAAAGAGTAGGAGCTTTCCTAGGCGGTAGGCCGAGGTTGAGCCCTGGAGGGCAGCATCCCTGCAAGGCCAGGACACACCCTGGGTCAGAGCCCCCTAAGTCACAAAGCTGCCTTTTGTGATTGGCAGATATTATATGATATAATCATATTTGTTATTTGAGCTATGAAATTTTAAAGATAAATGTGAAACAGCACCTTGGGTGCCTGGAGCAGGATTGTGCAGAAACAAATATGGAAATGTTTTTTGTAGAAAGCTATTAAAACAAGTATGGGAATGGGGGGGAGGGGAGAGTCAACACAAACCTGAAAACCTCTGAATGGTGTCTAGGAAAGAACCTTTAAGCGCTCCCTGTTGAATCCATTTACACAACAGAGACAAGCACAGACAGTCACTCCTTCCATTGAACGCAAAATAGTCATTGAAAATGGATCACAATAGGACCATGGATGTAGCTCAGCAGTAAAATACATGTTCTTGCACATGTGACCTGGGTCTGGTCCCCAACACTGCAGAAAAAATGGGGCGGGGAGAGGACCAGGATAACAAATTTAATAGAGAAGCAAAATATTAAAACTAAATATAGAAGCAAACATTGGGATAATCCGTTGTGGTCTGGGGTTAGCCAGTGTTTCCTCAGCTACATCCACAAAAGCCCAGTCTATGCAATTTGGAATTCAGACCTGAACCAGTAGAGCCCTCTCTTCCTCCCTCCTCCTCAAGCACGGAGTCAGTAGTGAGGCGTCCTTGGTCTACTGCTGCCAATCTGCTGAGCTTAGAAAAGTTGCTTAATGTCTTTAGACAACAGTTTCCCACCTACAAAAAGTGAAAATAACTTCGGGACTTGACTAGCTTAATAGAGAGAGGTGGTGGCATTGTCAGCGCAAAAGAAGTTTCTAGAACAGTCAGCACTTCCGGAGAGAACCTGCAATTCCACTTGACTTTGCCTTCTTAAGAAAATAATTCAATTGGGGCCGGAGCAATAGCCCAGTGGGTAGGGCGTTTGCCTTGCACGCGGGCTGGCCTGTGTCGGCCTGGGTTCGATCCCCGGCATCCCATATGGTCCCCCGAGCACCGCCAGGAGTAATTTCTGAGTGCAGAGCCAGGAGGAACCCCTGAGCATCTCAGGGTGTGACCCAAAAAGCAAAAAAAAAAGAAAGAAAATAATTCAATTAACTTTTAAACAACTCAGCCCTTATAATTCATTAGTAGGAGATTGTTTTTTAAAAACGACAGATTTGTCATATTTGTGCTTACAGAGCACATATCTGAAAAAGGAACCTTGAATTAATAATGAACTTTGAAGTTCTCAAAGAACAATAACAAGAAAGCAAATAACAGCGCTTTAATAACTGGAACTGTAGATAGTTCCAAAAATCCATTGGTTTCTGTTTTATTCTGCTACTTCTACAATGTGCCGAGAAGAGACATAAGCTGCTGTGCAAGTTGCATTCACCATAAAAGTCGATTCAAAAGGGTCCCGCTAAGAGGGCCAAGAGACAGCCATCTGCAGCTACTCCCCTCTAGTTATAAAGTAGCGGGTATCAGAAGGGGTGGGGGATGTCTGCATAGAAGTACAAACTTGCTTCACAGAAATTTTATCACTTAATTTTGGTTTTGTATTTATACGTTTAAAAACCTAGAATTTCTTAATTGCACATTTGGTTACATGGTTCCAGTAGTATTAACATTTGTGACTTTACTTCACAAAATCATTGTACCTTCCCCACCAAAGCACTCTAGACCCTTCACCACTGGGATATTTTATTTTATTTATTTATTTATTTATTTATCTATTTATGTATTGCTTTTCGGGTCACACCGGATATGCTCAGGGGCTACTCCTGGCTCTGCACTCAGGAATCAGTCCTGGTGGTGCTTGGGGAAGCCTATAGGATGCCAGGAATCTAACTCAGGTCAGCCATGTGCAAGGCAAATGCCCTCCCTACTAAACTAATGCTCCAGCCCCAGGATATTTCAAGTTTAGTCCAACACTATCGAAGATAGGATACGTAGAGTGCATGCTCTATTCAACACATGCTCTTGTTTGACAATTAGATGTCAGATATAGCATCAGACTATTGAGTTTGCAATACTGAAAAAGAGGAAGGAAAAGTATTTTCCATCAAAAAGTTTTTAATCTTGTGATACTTCTAATGAAACCAATCAGCAGTAAATATGGCCTGGTGGTGAGATTTGGACCTTCATGAAAGGGAAATCCACAGAAACATATACTTCATTATTTACAGAAGCCAAGAAGTAGAAATACAGAAGGCAGGGCTCCCCCACCACCACCCTCCACACCGATAAACAAGAGGAAGACGTGTCTTTCATACGCAATAGAAAACTACGGGACTAGGTTTTTTTTTGGTTTTTTTTCCAAATTTTAAAAAATTTTAATTATACCATCTTGAGATATACAATTACAAAGATGTTCATGTTTGGGTTTCATTAATACCGTGTTCCAGCACCCAACCTTCCACCAGTGCCCATTTCCCACCATCAATGTCCCATGATACGCTCCCCTCCTCCCAAAGTCTGCCTTATGGAATGCACTTTTCCTCTTCTCTCTCTCTCTCTCTCTCTTCTCTCACTGTCTTCCTTCTCCTGCACATTGTGGTTTGCAATACATATATTTATAGGTTATCATAAATATATACACATATATATATCCCTTTGCCTATATTCAATGCTCAGTTCTAGGTTGCTAATATTATTTCCAACAATTATTAGCACACTGCTCATTTCTCTGTCTTACCAAACCTCTGACTCCCACACAAATGCAGTCAATTCTACCCATTGAAAAGACCTCCTGATCCATGTTTGCCTGGTTTTAGATATTGTTATCAAACTGTGTTTTTATTTATTTTTTATTAAACATTTTATTATACCACCATGAGATATACAATTACAATGTTGTTCATGTTTAGAGGTCTCAGTCACATAGTGTTCCAGCACTCCGCCCTCCACCAGTGCCCATTTCCCACCACCAATGTCTCCAATTCCCTCCCCTCCCATAGCCTGCCTAAATGGTAGGGTTTTTTTATCTCTTTTCTCTCTCCCTCTCTCTCTTTTCCTTCTCTCACACATTGTGGGTTGCACTACATATACTTAGAAGCCATCATGTGCACTTTTTTGCCTGTATTTAATGCTCAATTCTAGGTTGGTATTAGCCCTTTTGACATTAATTCACACATGATCCCTTCTCTGTCTTACCTAACCTCTGACTCCCACACATTTGCGGTAATTTCCACTTTTTGGTAAGACCACCTGATATATTTATGTCATGCAAATAAATGCAGTCATTCTATATCTCTCTTTTTCCTTCTGACTAATTTCACTCAACATGATCCTTTCCATGTCCATCCATTTATAGGCAAATTTCATAAATCATTTTTCCTAACAGCTGCATAGTATTCCATTGTGTAGATGTACCACAATTTCTTTATCCAGTCATCAGTTCTCAGGCATACTGGTTGTTTCCAGGTTCTGGCTATTGTGAATAGTGCTGCTATGAAAATAAAAGTGTGGATTGTGTTTCCGCTGTGTGTTTTTGGCTTCCCAGGGTATATTCCCAGGAGTGGTATGGCTGGGTCAAAAGGGAGTTCAATTCCTAGTCTTTGGAGGAATGTCCATATTGTTTTCCAGAAAGGTTGTACAAGTCTACATTCCCACCAACAATGCATGAGGGTCCCCCTTTTCCCCGATCCACTCCAGCACTTATTGCTTTTACCAGATCCAGCACCTATTCATGATTAAAACCCTCAAGAAAATGGGAATTGAATGAAGCTTCGTCAAGATAGTCAAAGCCATCTACCAAAAGCCCACAGCGAGTATGATTCTCAATGGGGAAAAATTGACAGCCTTTCCCATAAAAGTATGTTGAAGAAAATATAGGAAAAACCCTCCACGACATCGATGCTAAAGACATCTTCAAAGGTGAAGCACCATTAACAAAGCAACTAGAAGAAAAATATAAATATATGGGACTACATGAAACTGAAGAGCTTCTGCACCTCGAAAGAAACAGTGACCAAGATAGAAAGACAGTCGACGGAATGGGAAAGAATATTCACCCAATACCCATCTGATAAGGGGTTAATATCCAGGATATATCAGGCACTGGTACAGCTATATAAAAAAAACAGCCAACCCCATTAGAAAATGGGGAGAGGGAGATGAACAGAAACTTTGACAAGGAAGAAATCGAATGGCCAAAAAGGCATATGAAAAAATGCTCATCATCACTAATCATCAGAGAGATGCAAATCAAAACAACAATGAGATATCACCTCACACCACAGAGAATGGCCCATATCCAAAAGGGTAAAAGCAACAAGTGCTGGCGTGGATGTGGGGAAAAGGGGACTCTCATACACTGTTGGTGGGAATGTCGACTTGTACAACCTTTCTGGAAAACAATATGGACATTCCTCCAAAGACTAGAAATTGAGCTCCCCTTTGACCCAGCCATACCGCCTCCTGGGAATATACCCTGGAAAGCCAAAAGCGCACAGCGGAAACACAATCCGCACTTTTATTTTCATAGCAGCACTGTTCACAATAGCCAAAACCTGGAAACAACCAGTATGCCCGAGAACTGATGACTGGATAAAGAAACTGTGGTACATCTACGCGATGGAATACTATGCAGCTGTCAGAAAAAATGAAGTTATGAAATTTTGCTATAAATGGATGGATATGGAAAGAATCATGTTGAGTGAAATTAGTCAGAAGGAAAGGGAGAGACATAGAATGACTGCATTTATTTGCATGGCATAAATATACTAGGTGATCTTACCAAAAGTGGAAATTACCACAAGCGTGTGGGAGTCAGAGGTTGGTTTAGATAGAGAAAGGAACATGAGTGAATAAATGTCTAAAGTTCTGATGCTAACATAGAACTGGAGCATTAAGGACAGACAAAAAAATACAAATGATGGCTTCTAAGTGTGCGTAGTGCAACCCACAATGTGTGGGAGAAGGAGGAGAGAGAGAGGGAGAGGAGAGGGGAGATAAAGAACCTGCCATTTAGGCGGGATGTGGGAGGGGGGGGGAGATTGGGGACATGGGTGGTGGCTGAGGGGCACTGGTGGAGGGCGGGGTGCTGGAACACTGTGTGACCGAAACCCCCAAGCGTGAGCAACTTTGTAATTGTATATCTCACGGTGGTATAATAAAATGTTTAAAAAAAAAAAAAAAAAAAAAAGAAACTCCGACCATAAATAAATCTGTGACTGTAAAAAAAAAAAAAAAAAAATGGATTAAAGATCTCTATATCAGACCTGAATCCATAAAGTATGTTGAAGAAAGTATAGAAAAAACCCTCCATGACATTGAAGCTAAAGACATCTTCAAAGATGAAACACCATTAACAAAGCAACTATAAGAAAAGATAAACATATGGGACTACATGAAACTAAAGACTTCTGCACCTTGAAAGAAACAGTGACCAAGGTAGAAAGACGGTCCACAGAATGGGAAATAATATCCACCCAATACCCATCTGAGAAAGCGTTAATATCCAGGATATATCGGGCACTGTACAGCTATATAAGAAGAAAAACAGCCAACCCCATTAAAAAATGGGGAGAAGAGATGAACAGAAACGTTGACAAGGAAGAAATTCGAATGGCCAAAAGGCATATGAAAAAAAATGCTCATCATCACTAATCATCAGAGAGAAGCAAATCAAAACAACAATGAGATATCACCTCACACCACAGAGACTGGGATTAGGTTTTAAAGAAATGAAATTCCACTGTTCATGATAACAGGAAAGGAGGAGCTGGATCAAAAGCACAGCTGGAAGGGCATTTGCCTTGCATGAGACTGACCTGGGTTCAATCCCCAACATCCCATATGGTCCCCTGAGCACCACTAGAATTCCTAAGTGCAGAATCAGGACTAACACCTGAGCATCACTGCCGGGTGTGACCCAAAAAATTAAAAAAATAAATAAAAATTTTAAAAAGGACCCTATTTTTCCTGCTCCTTCTTTTGGGTAGGACTCCTCTAAGGTGAGATTCTACTTTTTGGTGGGAGACTTGGACTCTCTCTTGTATGGTCTAAGTTCTGACCAGAGCTAGAGTTCTTTCATTATATTGGATTGCGGTTGTAGAGCTTTTGTACTATTAAAAGCCTTTTTGGAACTGCGCCCGACTCGTGAGTTTTCATCTGTTCCCCGGAAGCCTTGGAGGTAGAAGAGAACTTCTGTCCTGATACTGTTGGGGACCCCAGCAGCTCCCCTACAGGGGGTATTATAATTTGGATGTGTATACAATAACTACAAAGGTACTTTTTTTTTTGCTTTATGGGCCACACCCAGCGATGCTCAGGGGTTACTCCTGGCTCTGCACTCAGAAATTACTCCTGGCAGCGCTCGGGGGGACCATATGGGATGCCGGGGATCGAACCTGGGTTGGGTGTGTGCAAGGCAAACTCCCTACCCACTGGACTATCACTCCAGCCCCACATTTTTTAAATCTAACAACTTTGTTGATTTTTACCTCAGTTGAAGAAAAGGAAGGAAATGTTTTTTTGGAGGGGCCTTTCAGAGTGTTCACGGACACTCTTGGGTAGGATGGTTCAATACATGAACCCAGTAATATGGTTATGCTAAGGTGCGGAAGGGCTGAGAATCACCAGAGCTATACTCAGCCATGCTCAGGAGCTCTTCCTAGATTGGTTCTTGGGGATCACTCCAGTGGTGCTTGGGGAACCATGCAGTGTTGGTGCTTGTACCTCTAGCTCAGCTCGATTCTCCCTGGCATAGGATTTGGGGCAATTATCTATCTGTCTTCTATCTGTCTGTCTGTCTGTCTGTCTGTCTGTCTGTCTGCCTGCCTGTCTGTCTGTCTGTCTATCTATCCCCCCTGGACAATTTTTTTTATCAGTCAGCAACATCCTTGTCTTTAATCTCCAAATTTGCATCTGTAGCTCCTGAATTGAAAATCCTTTCCTGGCCTCCACCTTTCCTTAGAAAAGTCTGTGTCCTTGCTAGCATGCTGTATTTTCTGAATCCATATTTACTGTCTCCACTTCCACACCTAATATGTACGTCATCAACTGCTCTCTGATTTCTGTACTGAAATACCACTGAATCTGCTTGGCTCACGCATAACCTTTGTGTTGCTTACTACATTATATTATTTTAAGCCCAAACCCACCTGAAGGATGCAAACAGAGAGGTACAGGACAGCAGGGGAAGAGAAGACTGGAATGGCAGAGTGGCCAAACTGATGTTAACATGTTATGCTTCTGCTATCTTCTTACACTGTGCGATTCCCCCTAGAAATCACCTGGCACCGCTCATTTTTCCAGGGTAATATTTCTGAATCATCTTGACTAATTTAGTTGCTACTTCTTTGCATGATTTGCAAATGTCTACATACAGTCCAGATAGCCACCATCACTAAGACAATTGATTTAAGGAAGTATATGGCTAGAAAGGTGCTAGGTCAGGATAAAATGAGGTCATTTAGATAAAATATTTACTGATTTTATTTGATTTTTTCAGATATGACAGTACAGATCTGCAATTATTTTAAATCCATAATCATGTGAATCCATAATCATGCAATTATTTAAAATCATAATCATTGGCAGAGCCTGGCAAGCTACCCGTGTCGTATTTGACATGCCAAATACCAGTAACAATTATATTCTTTTTTTTTATAGTTTTTGGGTCACACCCCACAATGCTCAGGGGTTTCTCCTGGCTCTGCACTCAGGAATCACTCCTGGCGGTGCTCGGGGGACCATATGGGATGCCGGGATCGAACCCAGGCCGGCACAGGCCAGCCGTGTGCAAGGCAAACACCCTACCCGCTGGGCTATCGCTCCAGCCCCTCGGTAACAATTATAGACCTCATTCCCATGACCTGATGGAATGGTTTGAGGCTCTTTACGTTGCTGGAGTGAGATGATGCCCTTGGGCTATCTCGCATGCAACAGGACGTATTGAGATGTTACTGGTGCCCACTCGAGCAAATCAATGATATATGGGAAGACAGACAGTGACAGACAGTGAAAAAGAACATGAAAGGAAATGAGGGTATTATGCTTAATGAAATAAGCCAAATAAAGACAAGCATCATGTGATTATATGCAGGAAACCCACTACCTCACTGACATCTTTCCCCTTCCCCTCTAGGGATTAGTCATTGATGATGTCTTCCAAAAAGTTTAGTATTGTTTTCTTTAGTTCCTCAATTTTCCCTATGTGTGAAATCATACAATGTTTGTCTCTGGTAGAGTTGAACCGAATCTAAAGCAGTCTAGCCTTTTGGATGGGATTCATACAAAACTAACATAATAGCATTGCATTCTTTAGTTAGTGGTCAATGCTGATGTAGATGACCTTTAAATCTTTATAAAAACCAGTGATAAAATATTGTATCCTTGGCAAAAATTTATCTCTACCCAGAAAAAAATCAATTCATGCTTTAAGAAACTTCTTGTTAAACATTTACATTCTAATATCTCTTAATAATAAGATTATTTCTTAATAATAAGGTTCTACTTTTTGCTATTTTTAACCAAAAATGTTCATTTCAACAAACATACACAGTCTAAAACAATATCTTATTTTTTCCAGTTGCCAGTTTCTCTGCTCACCACTGGCTATGCAACAGATGACCATCGCTTGGAATTTAATACATTCACTCAAGGACAACATGTCCCATATTGACAATGGAATTATGGTTTCCCTCATCAAAGGGCAAATCCTTCATTTCAAAACTTTGAAGGGTCCTTAAAATAGGATGCCTGGTGGCTAAATTTAGGGACTGAAGAAAGTCTCATTCAAGGACCCTTTCTGGCACCAATCCCTAAACATTTTTACTTGACTATGAACTGAATATATTTTCATTAATTTTAAACTCCACACTCTCTGAGATAGGCAAATTTAGGTTGGTTGACAAACCAGCCTCAAAAAGCCTCACCACTCCACACTTCAATGATTTGTTTCTGTTGACAGAGAGGAAAGTGGACCTTCTGCCTCATAGGAACAAAAGTCGTTGAATTACAACAGGAGGGCTATAGGCCCACAGATGCAGTAGAGGGCAGAAAACACAACACACGGCACTCCTAACTCTGCCTGGGTGCTTTTCACTGCTCTTGTTTTCTCTGTTTGTTGTTCTTTCTTTCTGTTTGTTTAATGGAATCAAGAGAATTATAGAGCTACAGATTTTTTTATTGAGTTTCAGGCTTATATCATTGCAATGCCAATCCATTCCCTACTGCCTACTACCTTAAGCAATGTCCCCAGTTTCCCTCCTGCCTCTGTGGCAGGCACTTACCCTTCCACTATCCTAGTATTCCCTTCCCTAATTTATCCCCCAACCACTGCCCAGTGGGGGAGCTTCTTACTGAAGGTCCTTCCATTGCATTTGTGCACTTAACATCCCCTTACCAAATTTCTTTATGGACCAAAGATGAGGGAGATCATTCTAAGTCTGTATACACTTGTTTTTGTCTTTCATAGGTATTTATCTCAGAGATTTCAGCTGAAAACGATCTCTTCCATAGTTAGAATCCCAAATAAATGAATCATTTCAGATTTGCTTAGACTTTTTTCTAAAAAAGAAACATCCATTTTCCCACTTTTGCACATATTTGGAATCCTTTTAACCATTCTGCTGGTCAGAATGGTTAGCCCTTCTCACTGAGCTAGTATACTACGGTTCCTTGCACTGTTATATAGTTACTGTAGATACTAAGAGTTAAGTATTGTTTGTGTTAGTTCTGCTAAGAAACTTCATGCCACACTCTGCTTAAATTCTGTAATTACTTAGCCCTTCATATGAAGGGAAAAAAGCAATGATTTTCCCTATGACAATTACCAATTGAATAAGACCTGTTTGGATTTAGAAATTTCTCTGTGTGTATCTTTAAATGTGGATGATCACTGCCATCTGTCAGTTTTAGGGAGGTGCGCTAAGAATGCAGGAAAAATGGACCCATTAACAGCAGAGAGAGGAGAAGCTAGGAGGTAGCATTCTTCTTGGTGGACCCCCTTCTGCCCTATTCCCAACAATTCTATCTTTGTAGACTCTCCCCAACCTGTTGCAGCGGTTATCTCTAACGGCCAACTCAGACTCGATAATCTCCTGCAAACCTCTAACCCCTCACCAAACTTCTGTCATGTCCTGGTTGTTTCTCCCCCTTTCAAATTCATGCTTCACTCCTGCACACTGGGATAGTTTTACATACCGGCTCAGGTTCATCACAACCCCAACCAGCCCCAGCTCCAAGGTGGACTCCACAATGCCAACCTCATGCACACTGGTCTGTGTCCTTACTCAAACCCTACCTGTGTGAACTTACATAGCCAGCTGACCTCTCCTCTCACCCATCTCCCTGCACACTCCTATTCCCAATGTCCTCCTGCCCCAAGTCTCTTGACATGAGATGGATACATCCAAATATCCAAAAAGACTTCAATCATTTCATGTCCTACCTACATTTATATTAAAATATCTTAGCCAAATATTTTACTTTGAAGGCTAATGTTCTCTTTTTCAGTTCTCAGATTTTGCTCTACCAATGCCAAATACATAATTCAATCTCTAACCAAAGGAAAAAGAATTTGCCATACAACTGATTTGATTGAATTTTCTCTCTTAAAAAATGCATACCGGCACAACTTGAATGACAAGCTCCAATTCTGATTTGGATTCAGATTCTTTTTAAGACAATGTTTGGCAGTCAATGCAACAAATTTTTTGTCCCCAATACTTGGAAACATTTTCTAGGCCAAATATTTTGAGTGATAGTGAGTAGTAACCTGGTTTGCTCCACTGGCTCTTTGAGCATCCGGCAGCCACTCCTTACCACAGAGGGAAGAGCTTAGGGAAGGCAACAACCAAGTGGGTTTTGACAGTATTTTCCCAGAACTTGTAATCATTTTTAACTTTTGACTATTACCTCAGCAAAGATCTATCTACGTATAATAACATCAGCAGCAAGGCAAGAGCCTGTTCATTATCTTGCAAGAATTTATTGGGGAGCCAAGAAAAAGTAGTTGCCATGTTTCTATTTCCTTTGTGAACATCTTCTGAACAACTTTCCTGATCTTGACAATCAAGAATTGAATAGATGAATACCTCATCTTCTTGGAATTAGGTATTTTACATGACGAACTATTATGCAACTCTTTTTTTTCATGATTTGTCTCTCACTCTCCAAGCTAAATGTTCTAAAAAATACCCCCCAAATAAATGTAAGTTTTAATAGTGTCTTGTCTTTGTTTGCACAATCCAAGCAAAGTTCATCAAACGTTCTGCAAAACTTTGTTTAATTAATCGCAACACCACACCTGTGCTTTAAGTGTAAGGATTCTCATTTCTTAGAGACAAGTTTTAATGAGTTTGCACTTTACTATAGCTCTCATATATTTTCCTATCCTTCAAGGCACAGGTGATGAAATGGTGATCAACATTATGAAATTGGATCACAATTATTTCTTTAATCAAAACAAACCCAGCCTTATGCCATAGGTGTGGAAATTCGTATTACCAAGCCATCCAATTGCAGTCATGTTTTGTAATCGGCACTTTGGGCCAAACACATGGTATAAATTATATGGAAGAACGAGAAGGCATGTTCTGTCTCATACCGTTGCCAGGTATGTTTCACATTTAAATATAAACAATGAGAGAAATTCAAATTTCACAACGGCTGAGTCATTTCTGCCACCATAAACACTTGTAGTTTCTTTGCAGTTTCTCATGAATTCATTTTCAGCAAAAGTTATTCTCTTGTTGAAGATTTTTTTTAACACTTAAATGATTACATGCCCATCAAATTCCCCAGCCTGCTTCATTCATTATTAAGCAATGATTGGACAGCAACCTCTCCTAGAGAGAAACTCAAACCTCAAATATTTATCAAAAGTTGGGGCCGGAGCGATAGCACAGCAGCTAGGGCGTTTGCCTTGCACGCAGCTGACCTGGGTTCGATCCCCAGCATCCCATATGGTCCCCTAAGCACCGCCAGGAGTAATTCCTGAGTGCAGAGCCAGGAGTAACCCTTGAGCATTGCTGAGTGTGACCCGAAAAGAAAAAAAAAATTATCAAAAGTCTTTTGAGCCCAAAGGAGGAAGGACTTGGGGAAAACCTGATCACAAAGTCACTAATAAATAGCTCATGCACATGGTACTTCTTGATTCAAAACTTCCTGTTTTTCTCCAGCAGAAAGTATCAGTCCATTGCTCCAAATGCCTCCTACAGGAACGTCATTCTGAACCTTTGCTGTAACCCTGTCTATGAACATATCAAAGCCAATCCTCGTTGCTTTTCTTTCTTTACAATAAAGGAGCCAGTGTCTGTAAAATGACCTTAGGAGAACATTCGAGTGGGAGAATTGCCTAAGAGTCCAATAAAATTTTCTTTCAGTGCCAGACCCCATTGGAGATAAATCTCTAAGTCCATTTATGATAAAAACAGCAAGGAAGGGAGAAAGGGAGTTTTTAAGAATATTTTTGTTTAGTCATTCAAAGAAATCTGTAACTGGCTGTGATCAATTAATTGTAATTGTAAATTGTAATTGTAAATTACCATGAATATTCTACCCACCCCTCTGAAAAAGCCCCACAAGGTAATGAGAGTATAGCGCCCTCATGGCAGAGCCTGGCAAGTTGTCCAATGCATGTTCGATATGCCAAAACCAGTAACAAAATATTTATGGAAATGTTACTGGCGCCCGCTCCGAGCAAATTGATGAATAACGGGATTCAAATGATCAAGTGATCAAGTCATTCAAACTGTTTTTGAAATACTTAAGGAGGGGCAGACGTGGACAGCACATTCAGGGACTTCCCTGAGGTGTCCACTTCTGGAGATGTGGCCAGCAGGACAGCAGGACAGCAGGACAGCAGTGGCTCCATAGAAGGGACAGAAGATGCCTGGACAACCAGGTCAGGTGGTGCGAGATGACTTCCTGGGTAGTACAGGCAGTTCTCCAGGTAACCCCCTGGTGAGGCCCAGCAGACCATGTGGTCCTGGGGACCAAACCGGGATGCGCAGCATGTTAGGCCTGCACTGTAAAGCCCTGCTCTCTCCAGCCTCCCAAACTGATGAATTTCTCTTCAAATCCTCGAGAAAATGGAGCTCCAGACAAAAAGAAGGAATATCCACAAAACCATCAAGATTTTTTAATTCAGCATTTCCAGCCGACACAGTGAGTGAATGCATGCGCCAAACACCATTATGAAAACAATCACTCTGGAGAGCAAATCAGAATGATGGGAATGCGGAGGGAATATCTCACTGGTTTTCTCCCACTCTTTCTAGTCTTTGAAATATCTCTATGAAGGAGCCACGTTCCTAATTAGACTCATTTAATAACACTCCCCAATTAAACATGTGCTGTCACAGATTCATCTTCTCAGAGGGAAATAGTCACACGCCTCACTAGCTAAAACTTTTATTTTCTCAAACTAATTAAAAGGCCTGGTGGCACAGTAATCGGAAAAACAGGTGTTTCATTGAATTTCTCTCCCTTCAAGGTTGGGAGGTTGCAGTTCAAACTGCCCAGCCATTCCTTCAGAGTGAAGCGATGTCACCCAGCTCTGCCCCTCCTACCACGGGCTATTATCCTTCTCCCCACCCCAGAGTGCTGGGAGAATCCAAATCAAGACAAGAAAGCACCTGCCTGAGTAGTGGAATATGCTCAATGGTGAGTGGGACTTTTTTACAATAGACTTTAAAGCTGCTTTTTCGACTCTACAATTAAAAAGAAGTCAAAAGTCTGTTTACTTTCTCTTTGATGGAGTATGTGTGCATATATTTATAAATATATAGTTGAAGAATTATGACCTGCTCAGGGAGATAAATTCTATGCCTTTTCCTCCCCAGATCATCTTATCAAAACCACATCTGTAGGATGTTGTTCTGGGGCGCACAGGGTGAGTCCATACACTTTTCTAACACACACAGTAACTTTGGAACAGTTCAGCCTCGTTCCTGCTGTTAATTATTTAGACTCTGACATATTGCAATAAAACATTTCATCAGGAACTCCAGTCCAGGGAACGATAGGCATCAAAACTGTATTGGTAATGCAAAATAAATGGATCGGGGTTGAAAATAATGAGTTTGGTGGATTACATCTGTCACTGTGAATTATTATTGGTGAACATAATAGGGCAAAGCACTACAAAAATAAAGCTTGTCTTCTCTAGTTAAAGGTGAGACGACCACTTCTAATGAGATACAGAAATTCAAGTGTGAGTTATTAATTATGTACACCAAAGGTTTATCTGCTTTTCCAATCTTACATTTTTGTATGTATATAACCATTGAACAAAAGTCCCTGTTGTTCAAGCTGGTGATAGGATGGAGCAGCATGTTGCCAGAAAATTAAAGGAAATCTTCCATTTAGCCACACTGGACCAACCAAGTGTGGACTAAGCAGGTCAGGGAAGGCCTGAGTACATGGCAGAGTCCAACACGTTCAGATTCTGGCACTCATCCTGTACTCAGATACTCTGTAGCTTCACTCTGAAAGCGCTGTGAAAGTAGGACCTGAGTCAGGTTGTCAATATATTTTTAATTGGGGACAGAGGGCTGGGAAAGGCATACCCTATGAGGTAGTAGGTACTGAACTGGGGTCTGCTACATTACCCTCCACACTGTCTCTCCAACCTCCAGAGCATCTTTAAATTGTTACTCCAGCTTCCAAACAGTCCTGGATGCTCTGTCTGATGTTCTTTTTTGTTCTGATGGGGTAAACCTCTTACTTTCCCCTCCACCACCTACATGGGGGGCAAGATAGATAATTTATTTGGAGAAGATAAGCAACTTCTCTTGACGATGGAAATGGAAAGGAAGCAGACAGCCACTGCTGGGAGGAAGAGAGGTCAATGAAAGCATTACTTCAGCCTATAGGGGCCCAACCAGATCTGAGAGAAAGGAAAGTTGGGGTAGGATTAGCTTGTATAAAGATCCTTTTGGGAAAGAAAGGAGAATTAACACACACACAAACACACAACCACCACCACCACCACCATTCAATTCCACAGTTTAAAGTCAACACAACCCAATGCAAAACCAAATAAATCTCTCCCCTAAGATCTGCTACTGAAAACAGACTCCAGGCTATAGGGGCTGGGGGGGGGGTGCTCCTAATGGTGTAAATCTGGGGAAGCCAGTAGTGGTGTTCTGTTCTCCAACTCTGAGAAGTGAAGAGGACACCCCGAAGAGGACATCCCTCCACCCTATTTCCAAGGGGCTTCCAATTGAGTCTCCAGAATAGTGAACATGCACTACAAAAGCATTTTGGAGTTTGGGAGAAACCAAGGAGCAGCCAAGACCATCCAGCATAACCGAGCGTCATGGGGAAAATGGAGATGAGCTGCTCCAAGAGGTCCTCAAGGAACAGATATTTTGGGTACTCCTCCAACAAAGATTCAAAGCAGACCTCAGCAATCCAGACCAAATTAGAACTTTGAGTGTTCAAGGGATCAAAGAAGACCTTGCACTCAAGAGCTTTGACTTCTTCAGGTCAAGTTCCATCTCAAAAGACTAACTGTGGGGAAGAGGGTATATTTCATATAAAGAATTTGTAGACAAATCTGGTAAGCAAGATAACTGGTTTCATATTTTGCTGACATTTTATAAGTATAAAATAACTTGTTCTTTTATTTTCTTTTTTTATTAAATATTTTATTATACCACCGTGAGATATACAATTACAATGTTGTTCATGTTTAGAGGTTTTGGTCTCATAGTGTTTAGGCATGAAACTTCGGCGATCTTAGACAAATAAAAGAAATATCTATTTCCCAAAGGATCTTTGTACAAACTAATCCAACCCCAACATTCAGAAATAATGGCTGCTTCAGTTGGGAGTCATCCATGCTGAGGCCATTAGATCTCCATAAAATTAAGATCACATTGCATTTATTGCTCATCTAAGTTGTGTGAGTGTTTTGCAATCTATCAAACAATTCTGCAACATGGCATTAATGGATTATATTGATTTTCATAGCACCATAGCTATCATTAGTTGAATACTTTTTATAGGTGAAAATTCATATTATTTCCATCTTTTTAGCCATTCTAAAATGGGGCCTTAGACATGCCTTTACACATATCTCTAATTAAAAATTAAAAATTAATTAAAATTTTTTTATTATAAATAAACCTAAATGAACAATTTGAGGCTCTTCATATTCCTGAAGCAACCAGATGCCATCGGGCTACAATGGCACGGATAGGGTCAAATGGAAATGTTACTGCCCCCGCTCGAGCAAATAGATGAATAACGGAATGTCAAGTGATCAAGTGAAGTGAAATAGTTTTATTTAGAGAACTAAATAAAACTCCCCTAAAATTAAATAAAACCCCTCCCCTCAAAAAAATAAGTTATTTAAAAGGTAATAAAACAAGCCCTAAGATACCAGGCCCTGATGCATAAACTGAGAAAGTGTTGAAGATTTCATATACAAAGCAAAAATAAACAGAATTAAGGCATTATCAGGATAGCAGAAGAAATGTTTCTTCTAAATGAAAAAAATAGCATAGAGGAAGATAAAGATTGATAGGAATTTTTTAAATGAAAGTACTTGTGCCGTGGTAGAAAATGTAAAGTAATAGAGATTTATCTGGCCTCTATGTAATCCAAACCTATATGTTTTTCTCTGTATCTTCCTATAGAAGGAAAAGAATTCAGAACATGAAGCTCAAGAGTTGGAAGGAAGGTCAATGCCATCAACATATGGAAACCTCACTTATGGGACAGAGACAGTTGAGTGTGATAAATGCAATGAGTATAAGAATCCTGTCAATGCACAAGAGTTAAACTACATCTTCAAACTCTTTGGGAGCAAACAAAAAAGCAACTTGATTCAACACTATTTACCCAAAGCAAGAAACACAAGCAAAAAACACAAGCAACAAAGCTAGAAACACAAGAAACACAAGAAATATACAGATTTGAAAAAAAAAAATTAAAAAGTGAAAGAAAGGCTTACTAACTAAATACCTGAAGATTTTTCTACTGCAGAGCAAAATATAAGTAGAATTATAATCAGTACAATTTGAAAAAAGGGAGCCTAAAAATAAATTATGTGGAAATTATCACAAACATGTGGGAGTCAGAGGTTAGGTAAGACAGAAAATGGAACAGGGTGCTAATAATTGTCGAGGGTACTAATGCCAACCTAGAACTGAGCATTAAATAGAGGCAAAAGGATACACATGACAACCTTTTAATGTATGTTCTGTAATCCATAGTCTGGAAGGGAAGGAAAAGAGAAAAGAGAGAGAAAGGGAAAGAAATAAAGAACCTGCCATGGAGGTGGGCTGGGGAAGGGGAGGGAACCGGGGATGTTGGTGGTGGGAGATGGGCACTGGTGGAGGGACGGGTGCTGGAACACTGTATGACCAAAACCCAAACATGAACTTTTTAATTGTATATCTTTTTATTTGTATATCTCACGGTGGTATAATAAAATACTTAAAAAAATAAATAAATAAATTATGGCTCTGAATTTGTTAGAGTTATTTATAAATCTTAAATGATATCGAGGGACTAATGTCCCTTGTGAAACAAATTTTTGCTTTTAGCATTTACTTCATCCAATTGTGTTTAATTTGAGCCAAATTTAGAAGTTACTATTCTGGAAATAGCTTGCATATGATGATTCCACTGGTTTAAAGTTATTTCTAGTATTTATTAATCTACTTAACCTAGGTTATAAAAATGTTATAGAATTTTTGTGCTCTATTAAATTGTAATTATATTGATATCCTATTTGTAATAAGAATTCCCACTTGTTACAGAGAGATGTTTGAGAAAATACTACTAAGAGTCAAAGCCACTTCCCACTCTGGGGAATTGGAGCAGGTCATGGGCTGATTCTGTCAGATTCATAGTGAGCTTCTGTCTAGGAGAGATTTGGGCCACAGGGATGGGAAGAGAGAAGGCACCTGTGTAGCAGCTGCAGGATGGTGCTTTTTTTACTGGATCTACATCCTCTGTGGGGGCCCAACAGACTGCTTAGAAACAGGTCGGCATGACCCCACATCTCCAGCCAAGTATTGAATGATGCCATCTATTCCCCAGCTCCATAGTGTGAGCTCTCCACTAAGTATAATAAAAATTCTATTCTACCTTTAACTTTAGTGAAGGTAATTAATTCATTTTCCTAAAAATGCTTTGGCAGACCCAGCTGAAAACTCTTACATCGATGCAGTCAGTTACTTCTCTCCAGGTAATTGTCACTTGGACTGAGAAATTGAAAGCAGACCAGCCTAAAATGCTTTTGAAGACATCAATCAACATTGTTGCCCCCAAAAATGAAGAAATAAAAAGCCAGGGGTCAGAATTCTGGTCTTTGTCTTCACTGTGCTAACTCACCTTTATTTATGTCACCAAGACTAGTCCTCCAAATGTGGCCTGGCCTTGGCCTTTGAATTTGTCTGGGAAGGCCAAACACAGGGGCTGGAGAGCCCAGGAAGACCGGAAACAAAATTTCTTCTTAAATTATCCACATTCCCAAGCAAGCTTGAAGACACACAAATTTGCTAGCCATTAGCCCTGAGCTCTCAGCTCTAGTAAAACAATCCCTATAGTTTTTGCCTCATTCATTATATGACTTTGTCTCTCCACAAATTTCCAGACAATCTGATAAAAACAGCTTAGTCCCTTTTTCTTAGCAAACTATAAAACTTGGTTTTAAAGCAAATCATATTCCCAGAAAACAGAAAGTAAAGGTTTTCCAAGGCTGAATTGGCATAGGCCTCTAAGATCTCACAGTCAAGGTTTTAGTTACAAACACAAAAACTAACCATGGATTTGTTTAGGAAATTTTGAGTCATCGCACTTTTTGAAACACAGAGGTGACATGGAGAGGTAAAGAAACCAGAAAATAGAGTTAAGATGCCTGTAATCTTATCTTAAGGAGTTTCTGCCTCTGCTTATATTCGCATGCTATACATAAAATATTTTTATATGTATTAATACTATGTCATCTAACTGGAGAGTTCAGGAATATGATCATGCACACAGCTTGGCCAATTTGACAATTCAATGTAAGTTCAAGCTGGTTATTTTACCTGATGCTATAACACAAATTGTGATGCCTGTGATTGGAAGGACAGTGGGATTCTGGCTCTTGCAAAGCTCTGTCCAGAGTATGGCAAGGGCCACCAAGGAAGTACACCGACATTTACTCACATATTTAGCTCAAAAATTCCATTTCCTGAATGGAGGCCAAGAGAGAAAGAACTTGAGGCAAGTCCCTTTTCATAATAAGCATAATAAAAAGAATGTTTGAAAAACCCTGAAGCTAGGATTAGCATTAGTAGATACTATAGAGTGCAATATTTTTGCTAACTTGTGCAATAATCAGAAATTATTTGGATTACCTCGCCATCATTGCAGACTACATAGGACTAAATCATTCACATTGGCACTATGCTTCTTATATGCAAAGAAATTACCACTGAGTTGAAAAATGAGTTACAAAATTGTGAGGAATCTTTTGGTTTGCTTAAAAAAAAATCTTGAAGGCTATCGACCATCATGCAGAGACTCAGACACATGTCATCCAGAGCTGGATGACAGCTCTCCCCTTGCTTAGCTCACGAGGCTCCTAGGAGGCAAGATGGGTTTTGGTCCCAGCCCATCACCTCAGTAGGGCCTCGGAAGCAGCCAGTTGAAACTTCGCTCACTATAATCGCTATCACTATCCTCCCGCTGATCATCTATTTGCTAGAGCGGGCACCAGTAATATCTCCATATGTCCTGTCTCATGCTAGCAGAGCCCAAGGGCATCTGCTCGCTCCAATGAACATAAAGAGCCTCAAACCATTATATTAGGTCATGGGAATGACCTAATATAATTGTTACTGGTATTTGGCATATCAAATAAAACCGGGCAGCTTGCCAGGCTTGCCAGTGCAGGTGGCATGCCCTTGTAGTCACCTCTAAATATAGCATTTATAGATGAACCACGCGGCTGCTTGTGGCTGTGCGAGACAGGCTGTGATAGGCTGTCGCTGGGTGGAGTTGGCCCGCCACCCCAGCAGAGCCGCACAACAAGCCAGATGACACCCCACTCCATCAGGCCGCCATTTTCCACATTCAGACTTCCCTCTCGTCAGAACTCCACCCAGAGACAGCCTATCACAGCCCTGATCATCAACACCCACCCTGCAGCAGTTTTTTTTTTCAATCCGGCCCAGGTATGCTGATCCAGAGACTTACAGACATGGGGCAGAGTTGCTACTTGCTCTCCCTGTGCCCAGCCACTCACAAGGCGTCCGGAGGGATGGCGGGTTCTAGCCCTGGCCCGCCACCCCAGCAAAGCCACACAACAAGCCAGATGACCCCCGCCTCCATCGGGCTGCCATTTTCCACATCCAGACTTCCCTCTCGTCAGAACTCCACCCCTTACCATAATAGCTGCCATTTTTGAGGTCCGGACTCCACAGCTCATCAGAGCCCCCACCAAGAGAGACACTGATCTCAAGCCCAGCTCAGCAGAGCAGCCGAGTTCAAGCCCAGGTAGGCGGTTCTTGGAGGCAGAAGTCACAGGATGTTCGTGGTAATGGAGATGGGTCCCCATTTTCCTCTCTGTCCCATCCTGGAGGCCTGGTGGTCCCACCTACAAACTGCCTCAGGGCTATTGGCCATCATGCAGAGACTCAGACACATGGAGGAGAGCTGCCATCTGGCTCTCTCCCAAATCACGGGGCCACTTGCAGCCACGCGGTACATCAAACTAGTGGAACCAATCATGTTCTAGAAACTCAGAAAGTAAATTCAAGAACAGAAGTCAGAAAACCTCACACAACACAACCACAGTCACCCTCTAGCCCAGACACCACAGCTGGACATAGCCCAAACCAAGAGAGAAGCCGAATTCAAGCCCAGGCATGCAGGACTTGGCGGCTACACCAACCAGTTTTTTTAGGGAGCCTGGACTGGGGCTACCTCCCCCCCACCTCAGCTTCCTCCACAAAGGCCTGGTGGACCCACCCAGAACTGCTTCTGGGGCTCTCGGCCAGACACCAGGTATTCAGGTGCAGAGTGGAGTCTCTACCTGCCTGCCCTGTGCTAGACTGATGGGGTGTCTTGGGGTGGGGACAGGTTTTTTGCTCCTTTGCCTGTCTCCTGCCAAGGCTCCCAGAGGTCAGAAAACCTTGTACAACACAACCACAGTCATCCTCTGGTCTGGACTCCACAGCTGGACACAGTCAGATCCCCATGGCGCATGGGCACCTGAACGATATCTCACAGCCTGGTATACCATAAATGTGTGGGAGTTAGAGGCTAGGTAAGACATAGAAGGAAACAGTGTGCTGATAATCACTGAAAATGATGACACCATCTAAGAACTGAGCATTGAATATAGGCAAAAAGATATACATGATAACCTCTAAATGTATGTATTACAATCCACAATGTGTAAGAAAGGGAAGTGAGAAGGAGAGAGAGGAGAGAGAGAGAAAGAGAGAATAAAAAACCTGCAATGGGGGCAGGCTGGGGAAAGGGGAGGGAAGTGGGGACATGGGTGTTGGGAAATGGGCACGGATGGAGGGATGTGTGCTAGAACACTATAGAACCAAAACTCAAACATGAACATCTTGTGATTGTATAAATCACAGAGGTATAAAATATTTTTTAAAAATCTCATCAAGCAGGGGAAAAGGGGACTCTCATACATTGTTGGTGGGAATGTCGACTTATACAACCTTTCTGGAAAACAATATGGACATTCCTCCAAAGACTAGAAGTTGAGCTCCCCTTTGACCCAGCCATACCACTCCTGGGAATTTACCCTGGGAAGCCAAAAACACACAGCGGAAACACAATCTGCACTTTTATTTTCATAGCAGCACTATTCACAATAGCCAGAACCTGGAAACAACCAGTATGCCCGAGAACTGATGACTGGATAAAGAAATTGTGGTACATCTACACAATGGAATACTATGCAGCTGTCAGGAAAAATGAAGTTATGAAATTTGCCTATAAATGGATGGACATGGAAAGAATCATGTTGAGTGAAATTAGTCAGAAGGAGAGAGACATAGAATGACTGCATTTATTTGCATGACATAAATATACCAGGTGGATCTTACCAAAAGTGGAAATTGCCACAAGAGCGTGGGAGTCAGAGGTTAGGTAAGATCAGAGATGGGAACATGTGTGAATAAATGTCAAAAGGTCTGATACCAACATAGAACTGAGCATTAAATACAGACAAAAAAAATGAAAATGATGGCTTCTAAGTGTACATAGTGCAACCCACAATGTGTAGGAGAGGAGGAGGAGAGAGAGAGGAAGGAGATAAAGAACCTGCCATTTAGGCAGGACATGGGAGGGGGAGGGAATTGGGGACATGGGTTGTGGGTGATGGGCACTGGTGGAGGGCGAGGTGCTGGAACACTGTGTGACCGAAACCTCCAAGCGTGAACAACGTTGTAATTGTATATCTCATGGTGGTATAACAAAATGTTAAAAAAAAATCTCATCATAAGAAGTTGAAGTCCGGAGATTTTCTATTTTATCACTTCCTCTCAAGCTCCCTAGCCAATAGGAATCTCTTCCCAAGCCAGATCTGAGTCTCTACACTCCCAAAATCATTTCCAAAATATTGAGAATGAGATCTGAGGCCATACCCACAGATCCTCTCCTTCAAGTGGCTCCTGAAGGTGCTCAGTGATCATAAGTGGAAGTCAAATGAGGGTGGGAGATGGCAAGGCAAGTTCCTTCCCCCTAAACTATCTTTCTGGCCCCACTTCATAGTTATTTATTAGATTGGGGTTAGCAATTTACTCCAGGAGATTATCCTCACCAACTACTGTTTCTGATTCCTCCTGTGTAGATGAGAACACTCACAAGAGCTAACTTCTCTGGTTAATGTGGAAGATAAGTATGAGGGAATGTGTGAAAATCCAAGTAAGTTGTTGGGAAGCATCTCTCCTAACAAGGGAGGTCAGAGGAAATGGCCATCCTTCCCATTCCTCCTGAAGCTAAGACTCTGCTCTGTTTGTGGGTCCAGCACAGAGAAGAGAACATAGGGGTGGTCCTTAAATGATTCGAGAGTAATTTCCTATAGAGGGACAGACTATCTTCAAAATTGGCTGGTAGCCACTGAAGTGCTTTTGCCTAATAAATATGATAGTAATCTCCAGAACAATTGCCAGTTGGACTCTGTAATTTTAATGATTAAACAGGGCGAGTGAGACAGTTAATGGAGAAGTGAACTGGATAAAAGCATGGGTTTTCAAGTTAACATTCCATCTCAGATAAACAACAAACAATGTTTTAGTATAGGTGTGTTCTGTGCCAAAAATGTCATATCTCATTGAAGGATGGAGCTTGTTTCTTTGGAAATCTGGCAACTTCACTTCAGAGTTATCTACCAAAAGACATGAATCTGATCTAGTTTCATCATGCCAATATTCCAACATTATTCATCATTCTAGCCCCTCTCTTACTCAATAATTGAAGTGAGGTTACAACTTCAATTTCCTCAGCTCTGTTTTCTGAACATCTTCTTGCTCTAAATACGTCCTTTCTCCATCACACCTCACCTTCCCACTTTCCTATTGGTGGGGTCATGCAGCAGATGGATGAAACCGAGCACCTCATGCCTGAAAGCACCTGCTCTACCTTTTAAGTCTCATCCCTTGCCCTCACTGCCTTTCTGCATTAATGAACTACAGTCCTT
Organism: Cryptotis parvus; assembly: GCA_021461705.1. Taxonomy (NCBI): domain Eukaryota; kingdom Metazoa; phylum Chordata; class Mammalia; order Eulipotyphla; family Soricidae; genus Cryptotis; species Cryptotis parvus. The sequence goes on along the minus strand of JAJIBD010006727.1, from coordinate 37,127 downwards.
TAGAAATCTCTCTACATCATCCATTCATTCATGAGTCATGTATCAGAGGCTAAAGTAGCACAGCTGATGATGTGCACCGGGTAAGCATAGGGATATTCAGTAGAGATGAAATCATGTATTACTGCATTATGCCAATAGTCAGAAGAACGGTCCAAAGAACAATCAGAAGAACCAGAACTCTTTCCCCACTACGTTCCACTTGCTGTCTTTCCAGTTCCTGGGCCTTTGGAGGAAAGACTCAAACTTGGACAAGACCTGTCAACACCAGTGCCACAAATGGGACACTTGTCATCGAGTGAAAGTTTATTCTAGCAGCTGATGATCATTAGAGAGGAACTCAAAGTGAGGTCTCATGGTCAGTGGGATGGCCAGGTAAGAATCCAGAATGAATTCATCAAGCTCAAAGGAACATCATAGACTAAGATTCTCAAACAGGACCAGCCTTACAGCAGGAAGGCAGAGGCTGTAGGCATCATGGGTAACCGGATTAAGATTCTGTTAGGCTCTTGGCAGAATCTCCATAAGCAGAATTGCAGGTTCGAGTCCCTAAGCTCCTCACATGAGTACATTACAGGCCCAGTTTGAACTAACCACCTCAGGACCCTAAGTTCCTAGCATTTGTTTTTAGGAAAACCGGGTCGCCTGTGCTTAAAGCACAGATAAGATTCCTGGTGGATCTTATCAAGAACTGCTGGTCCCTGGAGCAGTGTGTTAGGAAACTCATGCACAGTGTAGGTATAGAAGCGTCACAGAGGGCGTCCTAGTGCTCCCCCTCTCCGGAAGGTTGGCAGTAGTGCCCAGAGCTCAGGACAAACCCGGGAACTGGCTATGGGTTCATGCTGATATTTGACAGTGAACTTCCAGTCAGCATGCAATGAAGTGCAGTCCTGCCCCTTTCGGGAGGGCTGTCAGTCTGCTGAGGTCATTTACCCGGCAGGCTGTGTGGGGGGGTACTGTCTCATTGCTGTCTCCAGTCAGACTCCACTGTGACTAGTCCCATCACTGGCCTCTATTTGGCATTTCCTTCCCATCCAATAGCCTCCTTGTTCTGCCACCGATGACAGTGTTAGAAAGGCTGCAGCCCCACTGGCCATATGCGCCTGACCTCTCCAGAAATGATCTTATTACAGTAATTATGTGACTGAGGGAGCAGACACTGGGCCAATTACACCTGTCCCGGTCCCCAAGCAGCCAGGCTTAAATGACTAGGCAGCTTAGTGAGCAAGGGACCCTCACGGCCACCACTTTCCACTCTTGTGAAGTTTGGAGACAGACAGACCTAACTGTGCTTGTCAGTGTAACATGGGGTCCCATGTTTCTTTAAATGAAATCATTCTTGATCAAGTATACCGAGTCACAATGCGCACAGATAACTGTGAAGGGATTTAGTTAAATCCAACAAATCTTCCAAGTGGGGCCTCTCCAGAGAGAATAAAACATGAATGGGACACGCCAGTGTTCTCCATTATCAGCTTAATGTGAATGCTGTACAACAAAGCACACATGTTTAATATGGTGTCTTAATAAACATTATATCTGCATTCACCTAAATCTGTAGAACGATGTGCAGTTAATTCTCTAAATGGATAGCTGAGTGGAATAAGACATAATTGTGCTAAGGGATATATATACATGTGGCTAAATGAATCCAGTTCTTTAAACTGCATTACATAAAACACTGGGAGGAAACTTTAGCAATTATTTTAAAATTAAATGTTTTTCTCATGGACTCCCCTAGAGTCCCAGTGTCTAGAGTCCCCTAGAGTCCCACAATATACCCACATACATCATCATAGAAATTAATTACGCTATTGCTTTTGTTGTGCTTAATGCTTAATAGAATGTCCTATTTACTTGCAACTCCTCTATTTCCAGAAGTGCTTTCCTGTTCAGAAGGAACTTCCCATAGAGCTGGAAAGATGAAACAGGAGTTAGGGTATGTGCAGAGGACTCGGTTTGATCTTCTAGCACTGCAGAGGATCCCCTGAGCCCCTGCCAGGAGGGCTGTGATCCCTGAGAACACAGCCAGGAAGAAGTCATGAGGTCAGCTGACATGGAGCAGGAAGAGACACAGAGTTGTTGGAAAACCACAGCAAGGGTGTTATGAGTTTCCACAGCCCAGCAGCATGCAGCATGCATTCTTCAGGCCCTGCCCAGGCTGTACCGAGGCTCACGGAACACCAGTGCTGATGCCCTTGCAGGGCTGCAAGTAGCAAGTCTCTAGGGCAGCTGCTGAGCAGGAGGAAGGACCTTGCAGCCTGTGCCATCCAGTTTTCCCAGGCTGGTGATTCTTAATGCAGGAAAGGCCACTGAGGCTCCTCTAGACACAGACTGTCCCTGAGTATTAATAATACTCAGTGATTGGTGGAGGGATGGGTGCTGGAACACTATATGACCGAAACCCAAACATCTTTGTAATTGTATATCTCATGGTGGTATAATAAAATATCAAAATAAATAAATAAAATTAGAAAGATTTAAAATCAGGATATTTTTAAAAAATTAATAATAATAATAATAATAATAATAATAATAATAATAATAATAATAATAATACTCAGTGATAGTGAGTCCTGGGGTGGTGAGGGAGGAATGGAGTGGACAAGTACAGCCTTAAATCTTCCCTGAGCCCAGACCTCAGTGGTGCTAACTCTCATCCTAATCAAATTATGTTCCTGAACTCAGGCTGAAACAAACATTAAGGCCAGGGAGAATGGAGGGGTGTGAGGGGTGTGGGGGAGGCGTTTCTCCAACCCCATCAAGGGTGCTCTCTTTTTCACCTCTCTCTCTTCCCGATGAACAAGCTGCAGTGGACTGGCCAGAACTTGTCATCTGTGTCCCTCTTACCCAGCTGCCTATAATTCTATTGCAAGCCCCTTGGGCAGTAGCTGTGTCCTTGTAATCAAATCTTGTATGGCGCCTGGTGCATCTCCTCACCAACCAGAGGAGCCTGGGTAGATGTTTACCAGTGATGGCTATCAGCAATTCCACAGGAAACCCAGGCAGTTCAGGGCCACTCAGCTAAACTGGAAGATAATGGAGTTGATAAGGCATAATGGGTGCAAACACATGGGCCACAGGCCTGCTAGAACCAACCTATCTTCAAAGTGTGTGGGGGTGGGTTGAAACTGGGCATAATTTTGCATCCAGGAGTGGGGAGTACTCAAGTTTAAGTGTCTCTCTTGGTGAGCTCAGTCAGAGATCAAGTACCATGAACCAATGCCATAAACCAGAACCTGTAGAGTGGAGGATCTTCAGGCATTTTCTTTCAGCAATGCATTTTCTTTCAGTATTGTGTGAGATTCTCTCCTCATCCACCAATCTCCATTTAATCTTTACAGCAAATTGACTGCTAAAGCCAATTGTATTTGAATGATTAGCATGTCTGAGGACTCCCAGAGCTGGCTTTGCTCCTTAAAAAGCAAGGAACTGACCTCACTTGAAATCTGACCCACTTCTGGCCAAAGGGGTTCTTTCTTCCGTTGGGTGGAATAGAAGCCAAAAAGGAACAGATTCCAACACAAGAAGTGAAGTTAGGGGAATATTTTCCCCTGCATTGGAAAACATGTTAGCAGCTTCCCAAGTAGCTGCCACCCCCACCTGTGTCTAATGTAAAGTATGTATGTAGGGGCCCAGAAGATGAAGCAGTGATCAGGGCACATACTTTGCATACATGCTTGAGAGCTCAAGTGAGATGCCTGTGCAACCACCCAGAGCCCTACTCACCACCAGGGTGGCTCTGTGCCTCTAGCACCAAACCTTCCGTCTGAAGGGAGCCCCCAGATCACCTGAGTGCTGTTTGGGGAAAATCACCTCAAGACAACACAAAGACAACAAAGAGAAACAAAAGGCAGGTGCTATCAGATTCAATGCACTAGTAATTCACAGAATTGAATTGTTCTGTGAGAGGAAAGGGGTTCCAGAAACTCAAGAATCCAGGAGACACTGGGAAACGTGGTCTCCAGATAGGCTCAGGGACCAGGAGACGTTTTTTCCCAAATGGGTGCACCCAAAAAAATAGGCGCCACATTGATCAGTGGCCACCCCAGGTGAGTGGGGACCAGTGGGAGCATGACGACCTCCTTTTAATGCTCAATTGTTCCAGGTCCCATGGGCCTTTCCCCTACACTCCCATGCAAATATGAGGTTAAAAAAATACATTGTGTAAGAGGTAAAAGGGTGAGCAAGAAACAGAACAAGGAGTTCAAGGAGAAAGCAGTGATTGCCCAACTCCAGCTTGTCCATTCGGGACGGGATTGGAGAAGACACGAGCCATTGTTTCTGGCGGTGGATGTCTTTGAATTCTTCTCCAGACTTCCAAGACTCCCTCACCTTGTGACCTTGAATATTTCCATCCCTGGCCTGTTCCTTCGCCTTTGGGCTTCCCTCACTCTTCTGCACAAGGAGCTTCTGTTGAGCAAAACCGAGAGAGCAAACAGGGAGTATGCAACTGAGCAGAGAATAGAGAATTGTATCCCGTTGCTGTCTCTGCCACATGCTGGGTAAGGGGCTGCTGCCTGTCATCTGTGTTGCAACAAGGCTCCTGCCTTCCTTCCCGTCCTCCCTACCTCCAGGAGAGAACCAGTTCTTGGAGCATTGCCCTGGGTTTGTGTTCACCCTGCACAGGACTACCCGTTGTTAACCTTTGGAGCTAAAGGGTACAGACCCCAAGGCTTCTGTGGGAACCCCCTTGGATTCTCACACTGGACTTGGGTTTCTCCAAATCAGTGAAGCACCCTGGAGACCCTGATGCACTTCCCTAGGTGAAATCCCACTGTAGGAATCAATGGAACTGGAACAGAGTGGTTTATGGACAATCCTGGGAACAGCTGGAGGATGGGACACTGGGGGTTGATGTCAAAGGACAAATTTAAATTAATCTGCTAAAAAAAAACTTCCCCTCTGGCTGGAAACACACTTTCCATACCCGCCCTGGAGCCCAGCTCCATCCAATGGAGACCCAGTGGCTAACTCAGATCTCAGAGCTGAGTCTGAGGCTTACCTGAATCTATTTCCTTCTGCAGATTGACACCTCTGGTTTGCCGCTGTCATGTCTCCAAAATGAGCTTTTGAGACAGACTCAGTGCTGAGCCACCTTCCTGTTGAGTGGTTTGGAGAGCAGAGCTTGTTCATTGGAGCACCTAACAGTCACACATTCCAGGTCCCCTGTCACTTGTCACTTGTCACTTGTCTTCCCATTGTTCATCAATTTACTCAAGCAGATGCCAGTAACATCTCCATTTGTTGGGAATGAGGCCCATTATTGTTACTGTTTTGGGCATATCAAATACACCACGGGTAGCATGCCAGGCTCTGCTGTGACTCTGGGTTCATCCCAGGGGGTTCAGTCCTTTTCTGTATCAGACCATCAACCATCCAGGGCCCACGTGGCAGACCCCTGGGGTGTACCTATCTCCTGTCTACCACCTGCTGATGCAGCTGGGCACCGCAGCCACACCTGCAACACCTCAAGGGGCAGTGTCCCTGTCACTGGCTGGATAAACTTGTATAAGTCTACTGCCAGCTAAGCCCTCATCTTCAAAAGCATCTGAGGAGCCAGAGCAATAGCACAATGGGTACGAGTTTGCCTTGCACACAGCTGACCCGGTTCAATCTCTGGCATCCCATATGGTCACCCAAGCACTGCCAGGAATAAGCCCTGAGTGCAAAGCCAGAAATAACACTTGAGCATTGCTTGGTATGATCCAAAAGGCATAAATAAAAATGAAAACAAAAGCATCTGAAAGAGAATCTGAAGTCTTTCCAGCAGGAAGAAAGGCCACCATAGCAGGCCAGAAATATCAGTGCTAGGGTTGGAGAGATAGTACAAGAGATGCCTTAACTGAGGGCTAATCCTGGACACCAAAGGTCCAGCTACCACCTAGGTAGCCCAGGTAATCCACTAAACTCCAGCACCACACCCTTGGACTCCTTGCACTGAGCCACCTGCCCAGTTGTTCAGAATCAACAGAAGTGGCCTCGAATCTTCTAGAAACCCTCATAAAAGATCAAACAAAAGAAGAATTTGAATAGTGTTATCCCCCTGAGAGGGTTCTGCAGGGAGGCCGTATTTCAGTGCATAATCACGCAGCCCGGTTTGGGTTTGATTTCTTTTATAGTCTAAAAATCTGCCTATAACCTTTTTCAAAGTTTCTCAACACAATAGCATCTTTATTTCAACCCCAAAAAAAGTATTTTGGCATAAAAGTTGCAATAATAATGCAGTGAAATGGGGTGAGGGAAATGTGGCTGCCAGTGCCGGGTAGAGACTCTGAAAGCTACAATTCTGTGCCAGCATTATGGCATTCTGGATTGTCCCAGGACTCCAGGGCACCTGGATCCAGAGACTGTCACCAGGAGGGCTGAAGAGCGCAGTGGGTCTTGCAAAGACTGGCCAAGGGACCCGCCTGCTTCTCTCCCAGGCCCCACCCTGTTGCTGGGTCCATCCTCTAACATAGGTTGGACCTGGACCTTCTCTTATTCTTTTGCTTTCTTTTCCTTCCTGTTTTTCTGGACAGTCTGAGTTTTCTTCAAAGAGTAGAAATATCTAGTTAAAGCAGGGGCAGAAGCTCCTCGGTGTGTTTTGCCACAACACAGCCAAGCTGTATGAAGCAGCCCATAGCTACCAGCATATGTCCATGAATCACTTCTCTGTGCCATGGGGAGATACCAGACTCATTCTCATGCAGGTAATTGTGCTGGGGTGCCAGCTTGCCTTTGTGAATCAGTGTGGCGGCATCCCCCACCTGGTGCTTGTAAAAAATATTCGGAAGCCTCCAGGTCCCAAACCTGGTCTTCTTCCCGTCAACTGCTAAGTTTCCCCAGAGCTTAACTGCTATGGGGCAAGAGCTTATTGCTCATAGGAAAACAAATAGGTTTCCAGAAGATTCCAAGGGGGAATCATGAAATGTGCCCATACTGCAAGAAATCCAAACCCGGAGGGGGAGAGGAGCCTGGCCAGGGCCTGTGCTCTGGTTTTGCCTCAGGGCACCCTAATTCTGTTGGCTACTCCTCAGGCCCCGGAGTTCTCTCAGAGACACTGTGGGGAAGGTGCTCAGGGATATCAGCCCTTACTCTATGTACCAGTTACCACAGGGACTTCGCACCAAGGAATGTTTAGGAAGAGAGCCAGAGAAAACGTGTATTCAAGGGGATAAGAGCAAAGCATGCCACAGGGGTGTGTGGAGACAACAAGAGGGGCGGAAACTTGATTTCCTGAGACAATTGTGAAGAAGGGGTGCAAAGCTCTGCACACATCTCTCCTAAGAACATTCTGCTTATATCTATGTTCTTTGCCTCACCTCATCACTGCTCTGGTGGGGCTGAGGGAAAGGCGAATGGACATGAAGGGGGATGAGCCTGGCCTCTTAGAGAGCCCAGAGAAGTTTAAAGGTCTTTCAAGAGGGAAGTTCTGGTGTGAAAATCATCTTCAGGAGAATGAGCTCAAGTCCCTGCATGTCTCTGGGGCAAGAGGCCCTGGGAGGAGAAGCCGTTTGTGGCTCCACAGAGGCCCTGGTTGTCAGGGTGAGCAGTCACAGAAGGGATGCTCATCACCCAAGGTGAGGAAAGTGAAGCGGTGGGCGTCACACCCTCCCCTTGGCACAGGAGGTGACACCTCAGACTTCTGAGGAAAGGGAGAGGAGATGAGCCACCGTCGTCGGCAGCCCAGGACTGAGAGTCTGCCAGGAGGCATCAGCTGGGGCCGCACCCACAGCCCCTGACTCACACGGGAACAGAAGTTTCATCAGCGCCTACCTCCTCCTGTGATGCTGAATTTCAGGCTGAGGAACAGGCATGGAGGGCCCCAGGGAACGTTTCTTTCCTTTGGTCACAGATCAGAAAAGAAGATGGAAGTTTTGTCTGGTTTTGTTTTGCTAGAGAACCAGACTCAATAGACTCAATGCTCAGAATTGGCTCCTGGCAGCTCTCAGTGAACCGGGTAGAGTGGAGGACAGAACCCTGGGCCCCTGCATGCCTGCCTCAAAAGCTGAAACTAAGGTCATAGTGGAAAAAACTTAAGAAACCCTGACTTAAATAATGAAGTGACATACAGTTGCTGGAACAATGGGGGTGGAAATATATATATATATATATATATATATATATGTGTGTGTATATGTGTAGTAAATATATAGCCAAATATATATACATATATATAGCCAAAAGGTGGAAATGTGGGACTGGAGTGATAGCACAGCAGGTAGGGTGATTGCCTTGCATGTGGCCAACCTGGGTTCAATCCCCAGCATCCCATATGGTCCCCTGAGCACTGCCAGGAGTAATTCCTGAGCAAAGAGCCAGGAGTAACCACTGAGCATTGCCGGGTGTAACCCAAGAAAAAAGAAAAAGAGAAAAGAAACAAAGGTGGAAATGTTTTGAAGACTTTTTTTTACTAGAAGGTAAGCAGTTTATTGACTTATAAAGTATATATCCCTTCTTAGAAAATTAAAGTTCATTTAACAACAATTGGAAAAATAAAGAACACGCCTTCTTTATTTTTCCCTTTTATTTTATTTTTTCCCTTTTTATTTTTTTACTTTTTTTTACTTTTTTCCCTTCTTTATTTTATTCCCTTTTGCAGGTCAGATAGAAATGACCTTACACTTGTCTTTACATATTTTTGTTTTGTGTGAGTTTTCATCATTTTAGCACACTTTGCATGTGTAATTAGGCATCAATAAAAAATTATAGAAATCAATTTTTTTTACAAAGCCTACACTAAGTATGCACTAGGGCCCCTGGGCTCGTCTCTAGCCCCCAGAAGACAGAGTTTTGATCAATTAGTTATGTTTATTAGGTAGAATAAAACCAATTGTTTTCTAAAGTAAGCCCTTTCCTTAGTGCAAACAAAAAATAATTAATTGACCCCTGCACTGCCCGTGGAACCACTCAGCCCCAGAGTAGAGGCCTGGAACTTTCACCAACGGGCCGAGGCACACAGAGCCCCCAACCCGCCACCCAACCACTGCCTCCCAGCTCCGACAGATGCCTCCCCATCCCCTTACCAGTTGAGTGTGACCCCTGCACAGCCTGTGGAACCACCCACCCACATCCCAAAACTCAAAATCATGAGGACGCACTAGTATCTGCGTGAACTACTTACTATTTATCTTACATGAGGTACCAGTGAGCATTAGTCCTTACATTCCTTGCCACCCACTCCAAATTCTGCAAACAACCCAGACACCTACAAACTGTACCATCTAGCCACCAAAGAACACACATTCACAACTTACAACAGTCGTAATGGTAAAGAAACGCAGAATTCCATCAAGGTCAGTCAATGAATAAGCCAAGCCATAATGATGAGCTATATAATCTCTCTGATAAGGCATTTCGGATGGAATTGTTAAGGATAAGGAACTCAAAGAAGCAATTGAATACAAAATCAATAAAATACAAGAAGACATGAAAACAGGAATGAGTAAAATCCAGAAAAAATACAAGCAGAAATGACAGATATTAAAAATGTGGTAAGTGAAATGAAAATCATACTGGAAGGCCTCCATAGCAGAGTAACAACTGCTGAAGAAATAATTAGTGATCTTGAAGACAAAGTCCAAAGATTCTCTAGACAATAGCAGAAGATGGAAAAAAGACTCACAATTAACCAACAGACAAGAGATAACCGGGAAGAAGCCAAAAGGAATAACATACGGATCATTGGGGTCTCAGAAGGGCAAGAAGAAAACCTTGATGATGAAGAAACTGTCAAAGCCATCATTGCTGAGAAGTTCCCTGAACTAAACAATGTTTGCTCCCAGATTCAGAGGCCTGTAGGGCACCAGCTAAAAGAAACCCCAATAAGAATACTTCAAGAAACATCCTAATTAGAATGACAAGAATCTATAGATAGAGATAGAATACTGAAAGCAGCAAGATCAAAGAGGGAATCCACATACAAAGAAACATCCCAAAGATTTTCAGCAGACTTCTCAGATGAGACACTCCAAGCCTGAAAATAATGGTGGGATATTATGAAAAGATTCATTGAACTGCAGGCTACACCAAGAATTCTTTACTGGGCTAGACTCACATTCAGATATGAAGCAAAGATGCACAACTTCAGGATAAGCAACAACTCAGGAACTTCATAGACTCAAAACCAACTTTAAAGGACTGAAGGGTTTAGTGCAAAATAAGAAAAACACAAAAGAACAAGTTTAAACAGAAAGATGGAACAAAATCCCATGAAAATAATCTCTCTCAATGTCAGCAGTCTAAATGCACCAATTAAGAGACACAGAATGACAAAATGGATTAAAAAAGCTGACCCAACACTCTGCTGCCTACAAGAAACACATCTGAATAATCAGAGCAAACACAGACACAATCAAAGGCTGGAAGACAATTCTCCATGCAAACAACTACTATAAAAAGGCCAGTGTGGCCATACCAGTATCTGACAATATAGAATTCAGGCTGGAAAAGGTTAGAAGGGACAATGAAGGCCATTTCTTAATAATTAAGGGGTATGTATTTCAGGAAGAAATTACACTACTAAACATATATGCACCCAATGAGGGGTCAGCAAAATACTTAAAATAACTGCTAATAAATCTCAAGGAATACATTAACAGTAGCACAATAGTAGTTGAAGTCTTCAAAACTGCTTTATCAACTACTGATAGGTCTACAAGACTGAAACTCACCAAGGATATACTAGCCCTGAAGAAAGAAATGGAAGAAAGAGAGTGGGTGGATATATACAGGGCTTTTCATCCCAAGAAAGCTGAATACACAGCTTTCTTGCACATGAACATTCTTGAGAATATCATGCGACAATTAGAATGGGAAGGAATGGGAGTAAAGATAGATGGTCGGCAACAGCACCACCTCTGCTTCTCTGATGACATCATTCTAATAAAACCAAACATTAGACAAGCAGCACAAATGCTGTCTGACTTCAACCGAGAATGTGGAAAGATAGGTCTACAGCTGAATCTAAAGAAAAATATGCTCATGACAAATGAACTAGTTCCAGAGACCCCAACATCTCTGAATGCAGTAGTTATGTGTACCTATGTCGAGAAGTTAACATGATGAATGACCTAAAACCTGAGCTGTGCAGGAGGAAGAGAGCGGCATGGAATGCCTTCTAAAGCATTGAAGAAATAGCTAAAAAGACAAAGAACCTCAGCTAAGGGCACATCTCTTTAACTCCACTGTTCTCCCTGCATTAACATACGCCTCAGAGACCTGGACCCTATGAAAGCAGGATGAGAATGCTATTCAGGTCTCCCAGAGAGGAATCGAAAGAGCTATGCTTGGAATATCATGCCTCACTTAAGTGAAAGAAGAAATCCAGAGCTCCGACCTCTGTCACTGTTCCAGAGTCAGGGAGGCTGTCTCGTTTGCCAAGGCATCGAAAATTAAATGGGCTGGACATGTAATGCGATTTGGAGACAACCACCTGACTAGAGCCATTATGGACTGGATCCCATGGGATGTCAAAAGATCACATGGCCGCCCACCTACAGGATGGTCATACTTCTTCATCAAGACCCTGAATGAACAGTTTGAGGCTCTTTGTATTCCTGAAGCAACCAGATGCCATTGGGCTACACTGGCATGTTCTAGGGTCAAATGGAAATATTACTGGCGCCCTCTCGAGCAAATCGACAAATAATGGGATGTCAACTGATCAAGAGAGGAAATCAATGAGCTGGAAACCCAAAAAAACAATCCAAAAGATTAATGAAACCAAGAGCTGGTTATTTGAAAAAATAAACAAGATGGACAAACCACTGGCAACCTTGTAAGGACAGGGAAAGAGAGAACCCAAATAAACAGCATCAGAAATGAAAATGGGGACATCACAACAAAACCACAGAAATCCAAAAGACCTTCAGAGATTACTTTGAAAGTCTGTATGCCAGGAAACATGAGAACCTAGAAGAAATGAATAAATTCCTGAAGTCCTTATAACCTCCCACAGCTGAAACAAGAAGACTTGCAATACCTGAATAAGCCTATCACCATTGAGGAAATTGTAACAGAAATTAAAAGTCTGCCCAAACACAAAAGCTCATGTCAAGATGGATTCAAGAGTGAATTCTACCAAACCTTTAAGGAGGACCTACTGCCAGTCCTTTTCAAGCTCTTCCAGGAAATAGAAGAAACAGAAACACTCCCAAACAGCTTCTACGAGGCACATATCACCCTGATACCCAAAGCAGGCAGAGATAATACAAAGAAAGAAAAATATAGACCAATTTCCTGATGAACACAGATGCTAAGATCTGCAACAAAATACTAGCAAACAGAATCCAAAGACTCGTTAAAAAATTATACATTGACCAAGTAGGATTATCCCAGGAATGCAAGGATGGTTCAGCATTCGCGAGTCAATCAACATAATACATTGTATCAATAAGAGAAAAAAATAAAAAATAATATGATCATTATCGATAGATGCAGAGAAAGCATTTGACAGGATCCAACACCGTTCATGATTAAAATCCTCCAAAAAATGTGAATTGAAGGAACCTTCCTCAATATAGTCAACGCCATCTACTAAAAAGCCCACAGCGGGGCCGGAGCGATAGCCCAGCGGGTAGGGCGTTTGCCTTGCACGTGGCCTGCCTGTGCTGGCCTGGGTTCGATCCCGGCATCCCATATGGTCCCCCAAGCACCGCCAGGAGTAATTCCTGAGTGCAGAGCCAGGAGAAACCCCTGAGCATTGCTGGGTGTGACCCAAAAAAGCAAAAAAAAAAAAAAAAAGCCCACAGCGAGTATCATTCTCAATGGGGGAAAAATTGAAAGCCTTCCCCTAAGATCAGGGAGAAGGCAAGGTTGCCCACTCTCACCTCCTTTATTCAATATAATACTGGAAGTACTTGCCAGCACGGCAGAGCCTGGCAAGCTACCCGAGTCGTATTTGATATGCTAAATTCCAGTAAAAATCATAGACCTCATTCCCATGACCTGAAGGAATGGTTTGAGGGTCTTCATGTTTCTGGGGCAGAAGCAAGCAGATGCCCTTGGGCTATACTGGCACATGGAGGACGTATGGAGATGTTACTGGTGCCAGCTTGAGCAAATCGATGAACAACGGAAAGACAACTGACAAGGCAAGTGACAAGTGAAGTACTTGCTATAGCAATCAGAGAAGAAAAGGACATTAAGGGCATCCATATAGGCAAGGAAGAAGTCAAGCTATCAATATTTGCAGTGACATGATATTATACCTAGAGAACCCTATACTATCCACCAAAAAACTCCTAGAAACAACAGATACTTACTGTAGAGTATCAGCGGTACAAAATCAATAGAAAAAAGTGCATGGCTTTCCTATATACGAAAAACAAAAGAGAAGAAAGGGATATTAAGAAAATGATTCTATTCACAATTGTGCCATAGAAAGTCAAATACCTAGGAATCAGCTTAACCAAGCGTGTAAAGGACCTGTACAAAGAAAACTACAAGACACTGCTCCAAGAAATAAAAGAGGACATGAGGAAATGGAAACACATTCACTGCTCATGGATGGGGAAAATCAAAATCGTCACAATGGAAATACTCCCTAGCACTTTGTACAGATTCAATGCTGCCCCTATAAGGATATCCATGACATTTTTCAAAGAAATTGACCAAGCATTTCTGAAATTTGTATGGAATAATAAACCCCCTGGATAGCTAAAGCAATCCTTGGGGAAAAGAAGATGGGAGGCATCACCTTTCTAAACTTCAAATTTTACGATAAAGCAGTAGAAATTAAAACAGCACGGTATTGGAATAAAAACAGACCTGTGGACCTATGGAATAGAGTTGAGTATCCTGACCCCCACCCCATCCTCAAACACATCATCATTTAATCTTTGATAAAGAAGCAAAAAGTACGAAATGGAGCAAGCAAGGAAAGCCTCTTTAACAAGTGGTGCTGGGAAAACTGGGCAACTACGTGTAAAAGAATGAATTTGGACCTCTGTCTAACACCATGCAAAAAAATCAGATCAAAATGGATTAAAGATCTCAATATCAGACCTGAATCCATAAAGTACGTCGAGGAAAATATAGGAAAAACCCTCCACAACATTGAAGCTAAAGACATCTTCAAAGATGAAACACCACTAATAAAGCAAGTAGAACAAAAGATAAGCATATGGGACTTCATGAAACTATATGAAGCTTCTGCACCTCAAAAGAAATAGTGACCAAGATACAAAGACAGTCCACATATTGGAAAAGAATACTCACCCAATACCCATCTATCTGATAAGGGTTTAATATCCAGGATATATCAGGCACTGGTAGAACTTTACAAGAAGAAAAGAGCCAATCCCATCAAAAAATGGGGAGAAGAAATGAATAGAAACTTCAACAAGGAAGAAATTTGAATGACCAAAAATCATATGAAAAAATGTTCATCATCACTAATCATCAGAGAGATGCAAATCAAAACAACAATGAGATATCTTACACCACAGAAACTGGCACATATCCAAAAGAGCAAGGACAACAAATGCTGGCGTGGCTGTGGGGAGAAAGGGACTCTCATTCATTGTTGGTGGGAATGTCGAGTGTTACATCCTTTTTTGGAAAACAATATGACATTCCTCCAAAGACTAAATATTGAGTTCTCATTCAACCCAGTCAAACTGCTCCTGGGAATATAATCTGGGACGCCAAAAATGCACAACAGAAACACCATCTACACTTTTATTTTCATAGCAGCACTATTCACAATAGCCAGGATCTGGAAACAACCAGAGTGCCCAAGAACTGATGACTGGATAAAGAAATAAAACTATGGTATATCTTCACAATGGAATACTATGCAGCTGTTAGGAAAAATGAAGTTATGAAATTTTCCTATAAATGAATGGACATGAGATCATGTTGAGTGAAATTAGCCAGAAGGAAAAAGACATAGAATTACTGCATTTATTTTGCATATATATATATATATATATATATATATATATATATATATATATATATATAAACCCACATCCAAGGTCAGGCAAAACATGGATCAGATGGTCTTGTCAAAGGTGGAATCTACCAGAAACGTGTGAGAGTCAGAGGTTAGGCAAGACAGAGAAGGGAACAGTATGCTAATCATGGTCGAAAGTGATAATATCAGCCTAAACTGAGCATTGAATACAGTCAAAAAGATACGCAAGACAATCTCTAAATGTATTATAATCCACAATGTGTAAGAGAAGAAAAGAGAGAGAGGAGGAGATAAAGAACCTGCCATAGAGATAGGCTAGGGGAATGGGAGGGAATTTGGGACACAGTGGTGGGAAATGGGCACTGGTGGAGGGATGGGTGCTGGAACACTATAAGACCAAAACCCAAACATGAACTTATTTGTAATTGTATATCTCATGGTGGTATAATAAAAATAAAATAAAATAAAAATAATAAAAAATAAATACATTTGGATGCATACATGAATATGAGTGTCTTTCTCTTGTTAGAACTGTGATCTGAGAATCCTTTCTATTGACAAGCTGGAAGTACCTGGGAAGACTCAGAAGAATGATCCTGGCAAATTTCACTGAATACAGAAAAAGAAAAAAACTAAAGACAGATTTTCTGAAGGGAGGACTGATTTGTGTAAAGAGCAGAAGAGAATGATCCAGAGGAATTCATCAGGCACTGTCAGGAACTGTCATAGGCAGAATCTAGGAAACAAAGGAAACACAGGCTTTGTGGGAAACACATGCTATTTGCTGGACAGAGAATCTCTGAGGAAGGAAAGCAAGGAGAGAGGTGAGGGAGAGTTATGTGGCAAACGTCCTTTGTAGGTGAAAACATAGATCAGACTCAGAGATGAGGGTTACAAAGCCCAGAAACCTAAGATTTGGAACCAATCTAGATGTCCAACAATAGATCAGTGGATCATGAAAATGTGGTATGTATATACACAGTGGAATACTACACAACTGTAAAGAAGGATGAAAACATGCAATTCAATGCCATCTGGATGGAAATTGAAGACATCATGTTAAATGAAGTAAGCCAGTAGAAGGATAAACACCCAATAATTTTCAATATTTTTTCAATAATTTTGTCAATCATATCACTTATACATCACTTATAAAGCATGTAAAGGACATTTGCCACATCCAGTTATTTAAAATAACTGGATGGCGGAATGCAATGTCTTAAGGGGGGGAGGTGCTTATCAACCTTGGACCCAGAGTACAGGGAGGAGAAGGGAAGAAAGACAGGAGAGGTGAGTGAGAAGAGATAAATGAGAATCATCGGGGACCAAGTCAGGGGAGTCAGGAATAAAGGTGGTGTTAAGGAATGACAGAGTCAAATATCCAAACAGCAGAGTCATTAACACTTAAATCAAGGGACCCAAACTTTTACAACCAAATTTAGGGAGATGCCTGCCAGGAGTGTGGCTGGAAGGGTTAAAGGAGGAATCTGAGGACACTTGTGAAGGGAAGATGACTCTGGTGGTGGGATTTGTGCTACAATATTGTATGTCTAAGACTCAACTATGAATAATTTTGTCAATCATAGTGATTTAATTCTTTTAAAACTGCGGTAAAAGATTTAAAAAACACAGAAATATCTCCATCATGAAAGAAGAATGCAAACAGGTGGAAGTCATGGAGAGCATGGTTGCACTGCACTTAGCTTCTTTTGTATTTAATTATGAGATGCTTAAAATTCAAGTAAATCAAAAGAAGAAACCCTTCATATCTGCTCCCCAAATTACAAATTCAATCTCAATAGTTGCTGTAGTCCCTTCAGTTTTCATGGTCCTTTATTCTTTTTCAATTTTTTTGCATAAATAATATAGAAGACTGCCTCCACATCCCATTTATTTTCCCTTTTCTCCAGCTAGAGAGAATGGCAGCTGAGAACTGAGTGCCTGCAGCTTTGATTTTTATCAAGGTCTAAATCCACCCACAGCATGTTAATGGCTCACTAGATCTAAAGCTTACTGCGAAAGCATCAGCCCCTGCATATCCTTTTCCAAAACTTGCTTTTGCCCACTACTATTTTGTACCACTCACAAAATAGAATCAGTGAGGGAAAGTAGTATCATCAGGGAGCCCATGTAGCCCCGGTTCATTTATTTCTTATCATCATACAGTATTGCAAAGCCAAGTTTCCACAACTGAGAGCAATTTGGTACTCTGACTTTGTTCCTTGCTCTACTGTGTTTTCTGCTTCTACTTATAATGATGAAATACACTCGATATTATATTTCTCTTCTGGTTATTCCTTAGAACTGTTGTTTGGAAGATGACTAGGAGATGAATTTGAATTGCAGGTAAAGGGGAGTGTTGGGGTTGGAGTACCCCCTCTGTTCAACTAGATATTGCAGAATTGTTCTCTGAAGAAGTGTTGCTCCTGTGATTCCCCTCTGACATTAGATAAAACCCTCAACTCACCAGACACTCAACACCAATTCTTACACTTCACAGTCATTGGTGCTGTGTTGTGAGCTATTGCTGTTTTTGCTTATATCCTCTTGTTAGTACAGTGACTGAGTGTATTTCCTCAAGAGTAAAAACTGAAACACTGTTAACACTTTTAAAACTGTTGCTTGAGCATTTTAAGTCTGTATCATGTGAGATGGTTCTAATGTTTCAATCAATATTTTCCTTTATGTACTTTGACTTTTCATGTCTTGAGACATGCTTTGACTCACATCATAAGGAATATTCCTTACCTACATTTTTTCCTATTTTTGTCTGTGTAGGAGAAAGAGCATTTTGTTACTCTGCCAGAACCACTTATTCAACAGCACAATATATTCTTCAATAATTTTAATAGTCTCTGGATCATATAACAAAACCTCTTCTAGATTGATAGATAATAAATTCTGGTTACTCTTCATTTTGAATTAATCTGTTTTCCTTATTTTTAATGAATATCTTATCTGAGTCGTTAATGTTACTGCTACTACAACACTGTTATCTGGAATCTGTTGTTAGTATTATTGATTTTAAAGCCAAAGCTAATTTAAATTTACTCACAAGCCTGAATGCATTTGACTCGAGCTGCTAGGTGCATGTCAGCCCCAACTGTATTCTCACCTGGATTTCTTCCTAACATCCTTCATGGGTCCTGCCAGTGGAGTCTGGGAAGTCTCAGCCTGGGAGTCTTTGTTTCCCCCCTCCCCTTGAGCAACAGAAGAGCAGGATGCAAAGTTTTCAAGGGACAGGAATTCTGCCTTCACAAAGGGGTGTCATTCTGCTACATCCCTGCTGTCTTTTTAGCGATGTCTGCTGTAAGCACAATTGCTCCGTTTCCAGATAAGAGGGAGGTTTTTTCTCTAGGTGTCCTTCTAGGCTGTGAGACATCTCTGTTCTAAAGATTTGCTCATCATCACTTGTGCGAACTTGGCAACCACTAATTTCTCTTGAATCTCCATCTCCTCTTCTGCACTTGCTCCTTATTTGACTCCTTATCCTGTCGACATGTAGCACATGCTATTCTACACTTTGTCTCTTAAAATTTCCTAAATCTCTCCGTGCTGCGTTCTAATGAATTTAGAATCAACTCTCTCAGTTCACTTTCCTCTCAAGCTGCATCTTATTCTCTGCTCATTTTCTGTGTTGAGCACACATTTCCAGGATTATATACTTTTTCACGTTCTAAAATTTCGACTTGGTTCTTTTTCAGATCTGCTTCCTTTCCTCTTGATTTGCCTTTTCTTTATACTTTCTTCTCTTTCTCCCATCATTCTTCACCCTCACACCCCATGGTTGGTTTGTTTGTTTTTAATTTAGACTGAAGTTTAGAGAATCAAATTACCAATGTATCTCAGAGAGTGATAACAACAGTCCAGGATGTGAAGCCTGACACACCAAGGGACTAAGCCTTAGAAACTTCATTGGGAGAGTCAAACAAGGAGGGAGAGAGATTGAGCTGTGAGGCTCCAGGGCTTGAGGTCACAGCCTGCCCACCTTTTCACGGCACTCTGGGAGTCTGGGATGCTTTTTATTATATTATTTTATCCTAATTCCCACACATTGCTGCAATCGTGTTCTCACTTAACCAGTCACAATGGCCAGTTTGCTCACACCTTGCCTTGGTTCTCACCTCCCTAGCACTAAGCCACCCACTGGGCAGGGGGCATTGCTATTGCCAGATGCAGACCCAACCAGAGTTACAGAACTTTGTTGTTTCTGGATGCTTCTCTGCAGCTCACAGGGTGATGCCCAAAATCAGAGTATTCGAGGTCCTCAAGGCATGGCATGCACACCTGGGGCGGGGTGGGGGGGGGTGCTCCTGCCATTTACCCCTGCACAAACTTTTTTTCTATACCACTCTGCCCTTCTTCAGTCCCTAAACTAGCTCTTCTACTTCAAACCACGGGCTTCAGATTCTATCTACTATTAGGTAATTCTATCACATTTCAAGTGGCCAGGCAGACTTTTTGTTATTATTTATTTCACCAAGGATGACACCAAGGCTCGAGGAAGACATCTCCCAGTGGGATACGAATGCTAAGGCACGTGAGAGGCAGCATGAGATGAAGGCACAGGCCGTGCATGGGGTGACCCCCACTTTGGTTCCCAGGGCCTAGACCGTTCACATTCTCCTGCTGTCATATTGAACTGTGGCCCGTGTATCCAGGGATTACCAAGAAAGAGGCACCAACCCTGACCCAGAGCTCCTGAGCACCACTTAGGACCGTGCCTCTCACAAAAATTCTGATCCCATTATCCAGGGCTCTGATTTGAGAACATAACTCTTCCAGGGGTCTCTCCCTAGGTCCAAAATAAAGCTAACACGTCTCCTGCATTAGCAGCTCTAGCTACAATGACTCCAGCATCTTACCTCTCCCCTTACTTCAGCTCCTTTCAATGCCGGTCTCATCCTCCTGTGTCATTCTCTCCATGCTCATGGCCAAGGTCACCTTTGACTTGAGCACCCCAGTTCAGTCATGTCTGCTCTCCTGTGCAGATCACGGCAGGAAAGCAATTGCTTTCACTTGCTTGGTGATTAGATTTTTCCATGTGTTGTCTTTGCGTCTTCGACCAAAGGAGCTCAGTACAGATGGCACCATGGTGACTGCTGGGGATTGCTGACTTCAGGTCACTTCTATAGAGGTCTATGCTCTTTGCACTATTACAACGGACTTGTGTCTTGTTGCATGACATTCTATTAGAGTTTATTACCTTATAAAATATAGTGTATCATTATTTACATATTTATACTTGAAAATTAAAAGTAATATTGTTTTCTGCAAAGCAAGTAACTAGACCAAAAATGATGGTTTTATGTCCCTTGATAGTATTGACAAAGCAGACATTTACTTTGAGTTTCCCATAATTTTACCAGTTCAAGCAGTAGTAGATATCCTTCCTTTTCTTTGGCCTCCTCTGACTGACATCTCACAGGAGTGTAAATCAGAAAAGCAAATTTCACATCTCATCAATCATTACTTTGGGGTTGGTGTTTGGGACACTTGTATCTGTTCTTGACTTCAACACTCCAGGGATTTATTGGTTCACTTTTACAAAGAGTGCATGAACTGCAAGGCACACCTACCTTCTCTAGGTAAGATACATAATACAATACTCCTGGCCATCACACAGCAACTCAAAACTCAGCCCTCAGCCTTTCTGTTGCTGAGTGGTTATTTTTGTGCTCCTTGTGTTTTCACCTTCTAAGGGGATCATTTCTGATGCTATTGTGTTAGTTTAAAGTGCTCACCTCCTCTGAAATTGCAACCAAAATGAGCACCCTAGAAATGGGGGAGTTTATGATAGATTTCTAAAACAGGTGGGTTCAAGTTATTGTAATATTGGAATTATATTGGAATATTGATTATTTAGCTTTCTGAAATTCTCTGGGATATAATTGAACTGGATTACAATTCACTTGGGGGCATTTTTAATATCACAGAAGATGAAGTCTTGACTCATTTCTCCTCTGCTTTGGAACATGCCCAGAACCTAGATGAGTTAAGTCTGTACTCGCCTCATATCATGCTCCTATCTGCCACATACTTGCTCCCAGTATGAAACAGCATTTGATTGTTGGCATACCAAACATAGGTAGTGCACACTGATTGCATCAGTGGTAAAAGGATGGTCCTAGTTAGTTGCTCAACTTCGGTTGAACAATCAAATGATAATTTAAAAATCAGTTTAAGATAACACAATCTATGTAAATAGCTAATTAATTTACTTGATGGATGAACCTGAACTGTCAAAGGGAACCTTGGTAAGTTCTCTTTGCACCATTTTTAATATTGCTTTTTGGCACTTGAAATCCCCTGATTTTTTAAGTCTGTAACATATTTAGAAATAAATTTCTCAGAAACACCTATGTATGCTACATATACACCCTCAATTCCTTATTGTCTTGTTGTTTCCTCTAAGAAATCAACCCATGAACCATGGGTGTTGTGTCGCAGGTAAGACTCACATCTTCACAAAGCAGAGCTATGTTGTCTCCAGAATTTTAATTTTAAATAAGGTAGTTTGTGATTATATGCATATTCTACAAGTGACAGTTGGGCAATCCAGAGCACTTTCATCAAGAAAGCCTTTTAAGATAAGTTATTTTGTTCCTTTCCAACTACAAGAATGCAAATAGCATTCCTTCCAGTAGTCGTGTTGAGAATTGTGCTTCATTTTTGATCCAGCTAAGCGTTAATTTTGATCATTCGGTTGCCAGATCATACCAGCTACCTACTAGGAGAGTAATGGAAGGCACAAATACAAATCTTGTGGGTAATTCTACACTTCTACCAGGTACACTTAAATTATCTAAAAGAAAAAAATAGGTAGCAGCGATTTTAATGTCTGTTATTTATATTCCAAATTTTATTTGGAATAAAGATTTAAGCATGCAATAAAAATGATTGAGCTCTCATTTAAACTAGGTCCATGAAATCTTTTGTTTAGTAAACATAGCACATTTCAGTTTGGACTAGTAGCTTTTGAGGCACTCACTTTCTTCTTAGATTA
Source organism: Cryptotis parvus (assembly GCA_021461705.1). NCBI lineage: Eukaryota > Metazoa > Chordata > Mammalia > Eulipotyphla > Soricidae > Cryptotis > Cryptotis parvus. Next base: position 15,222 of record JAJIBD010006727.1, on the reverse strand, counting down.
TATTGGACGGTCCAGTAAAATCTCCCCTTGTCATCCTCTGAGCTGCACCAACCAAACATATTCTATCAGGATCAGACAGTAAATTTGCAGTTAATGTGCCAATAGCTCTTGTTAGTACATTAATTTAAAAAGATATATACCCTTCAAAAGAAAATCAAAATGAAGAAATGGTATAGCTGGTATGGCACTTACATTGCATGTAGCAGATCCAGGTTTGATCCCCAATACCCAATATGGTCCCCTGAGCCCCACTAGGTGTAATTCCTGGGAGCAGAACTAGGAGTAATCCCTGAGAATAATTAGGTGTCATCCACAACTCAAAATGAAAAAAAAAAAAAAAAATTAAAATAATGAAAAAGTTTTTTTTTTCATCTGCTCACGGTCTGCTCCCGGACTAGTTAAAACACTTTACTGAAAGGTGTTTTCAAATCACTACCATTTTTCTTTGTGCCCAAACAAGCAAACATCAACAAAAGCCTGTCTACATTGTCTTGTAACCACACTTCAAGTATCTCCATGTTGCATATTGTCATAGAGACACATGTCAACAACTTGAGTGATAACCACACAGGAGAAAAGCAAAAAGTTGAATGTGATTCATCAGGCTCAGAGCCCAGGGGAAGAGGCTGAAAACTCCTGATCTGAGTTAACATGGCAATCTTGTTTGGAAGTTTGTAGGAATTCATGGTCATTTCTCAGTTCTACTTTTCATCTTTTTTTCTTCCAACTGCTCCCAAAAAAACATAGCTGTGTGGCCCATAATATGTGCAGGGGAAATAATGTTTGACTTCATGATCAACAGCACTAATACAGAGTTAAATAAATCAGTTGTATGCATGTTGATAGCAAATAGCTAACAGAATAACATAGTAGGATTCGAGTGGACCATGTTGTTTCAATTTTACCCCTGTGGAACAACCGTAAATCTTGTTGTTGCTGTTTTTCACAAATAGATTTGCAACCTCTCTGAGAAACAAGCTATGCTCCATGCTAAGGAAATACTTTAGCATTGTTGGTTTTGCAGGTTAACAAAAGGCAGGATTGCCATAACCTAGTTCACTACAAAAAATAAGGCATAACCAAAAGCTTTTTTTTCTACATTCCTAATCAATAGGAATGTAGAAAAATTTGGACTTCCCTCTCCTCAGAACTCCACCCAGCAGACCAGCCCATCACAGCCCGGATCATCGACACCCACCCTGCAGCAGCTTTTTTTCCTCAATCCGGCCCAGGTATGCTGGTCCAGAGACTCTCAGACATGGAGCAGAGCTGTTCCTTGCTCTCCCTGTGCACAGCCGTTCATGAGGCAGTCGGGAGGCATGGCGGGTTCTAGCCCTGGCCCACCACCTCGGCAGAGCCTCACAACAAGCCAGACTACCCCCTCACTCCACGGGCGCCGCCATTTTCCACATTTGGACTTCCCTCTTGTCAGAACTCCACCCAGCAGACCAGCCCATCACAGCCCAGCTCGGCGTCCACTTGCAGCTGCGCGGCTCATCAATAAATGCTTTATTTGGAGGTGTTTAAAAGAGTTTGCCTCCCACTCGGCAAGCCTGGCAAGCTTCTCGTGTTGTATTTGATATGCCAAATTCCAGTAACAATTATATTAGGTCATTCCTATGACCTAATATAATGGTTTGAGGCTCTTTATGTTCCTGTAGCAAGCCGATGCCCCTGGCTCTACTGGCATGAGACAGGACATATGGAGATAGATATTACTGGTGCCCGGACATATGGAGATAGATATTACTGGTGCCCGCTCTAGCAAATAGATGATCAACGGGAAGATAGGGATCGTGATCGTGACCTAATCAATAAAAATTGGAAAAGTTCAAAGTTAGATGCATATAGGTGGTTGTGGGTAGACATAAATTTAGGGTGTTGGTACCATTTTTTATTCAGTGGGCTATTTTCAGCTGATTTAGCTTATAGAGTTAGAAAGTAAATTATCTTCATTCATCCCATCTATCCAAATGTATTTAAAAAATAAGAGAGGAAGAGGAACAAAGAGAAATAACTTGGAAAAATCTTTGGAGTTAAGGATATCAATTGTAGCATATTAGATAGCTAGTGAATGACAGGGTGGGATTTGGCTGGTCTATGTTACTTATATTTGTATTTTGCCTTAGAAATGGGATCTGCTGACCACTCCATTACTGTCCATTTCCTTGTATATCAAGTTTTATGACTATTCTGAAGAAAAGGTCTCAAATTTTTTAACATTAAAACATGATCAAAATGTGTCATTAATTCCTTGAGTGGTAAGTGAAATGCATAATCTTTGGGCAAAACTTTGGGTGAGTTTAATCTAATTTGTCTTTGATCTTTCTCCTTTTAATGCGAGAACTAAAGAGAAAATGAAACCCAATTTTCATATTGTAAGATGATAATTCTGAATCCATAATCAAGACCCTGGGTTGAACTAAGTGTGAAGTTAATTTCTGACTAGGAAGGCAGTTTATGAAAACAGAACCAAAATCAGGCATGCTCTAGAAATAAAAAATAACAAATATTTATAATAATATTAGAAAGAACCTGCATCAGGCTTGGGATTCGTCTAAGTGCTTTGCATTTATAATAAGCTTTCATTCTAACTAGAGCCCTGTGATAGAAGTATCCCCCCCACCAGTTACTTTTGAAATTAGAAAATGTAGAAATAAAGAAATTAAACAATTTTCTCCAGTTCACTCAATGACCAAATTGGAGTAATTACAATGGCTGAACAACCGACCTAAGCTGGAACCCCAGCACTGCCTCTGGCCCCCTGAGAAACTGCCAGGACAAGTAAAAGACCTAAGCACTGCCAAGTTGGCCCAAACGCCCACAAGCAAAACAAAGAGTAATTGCAGGAGTAGACGAAGAGGCTCTTCCTCTGCCTCTCCATGAAGCGAGCATGTGCCCAGGTGAGCAGAATCCTGGTGCTGCAAAATCCTCAAGTACAAAGTCTTATTTGTCTTTATAACAACTTCTGCAAAGGTTACCTCTGTTTTATGATTAGAATCTCTCAGATAAATTCCAGGAGCCTCTAGTTAAGCACACATATCAGAAAGACATAAAACCTATCATAACCTACATAATGTATCGTATACTTTGAAGTTTTTATAGCAATATTAAAACCACTTTTATTGAGATAAATTGGATTTACAAAGCTGTATGTTTTAGGGGTGCAAGTTGTACTCTTTTCAAATGTATATTACTACCCACCACCTAAGACCCACTGTCTCCCCATCTCAGGACCTCTCTTCAGCCTTTATTACCCTCAGTTCTGCAGAAACAGAATCATTGCCCCCGAAACTGTCTTACCCTTTATTATGTCTTTCTTTTGCTCGATTTCTTCATATTCAAACTGGGTGTGATTATCAAGGATAGAGGCATTTTTTTTAATTGCTTACCTATAGGAAATTAAATCCTGAAAATCTTGAATACAGAAGAGACACATTTCTTAGGTCAGGGCAATGAGTTCAGAAAACTAAGAAAACAGAAAGATAATCAGAGAATAATGTAATAAAGAAGGAACTAAGAAGGAAAGAGAAAGAAAGGACCCATGGCCTGTGCCCAAAGTCCAGTAAGGCTTTAAAATATCAAGTCCAATAAAATATATCACTTGATTACTTGATCACTTGACATCCCATTACTTGTCTATTTGCTCAAGCGGGCACCAGTAACATTTCCATTTCACCCTATCATGTGCCAGTATAGCCCAATGGCGTCTGCTTGCTTCAGGAATACAAAGAGCCTCCCTCAAACAGCTGTTCAGGGTCTTGACGAAGAAGTATGATCATCTAGTAGGTGGGCAGTCACGTGATCTTTTGATGTCCCATGGGATCCAGTCAGTAACGGCTCTAGTCCAGTGGCCGTCTCCAAATTGCATTACATGTCCAGCATATCTGATTTTCGACACCTTGGCAAACGAGACACCATCCCTGAATCTCAATCCTCAATGGAGGTCGGAACTCCAGATTCCTTCTCTCACTTGAGTGAGGCATGATATTCCAAACATAGCTCTTTCAATTCCTCTTTGGGAGACCTGAATAACATTCTTATTCTGCTTTCATAGGGCCAGGGTATCTGAAGTATATGTTAATGCAGGGAGAATGGTGGGTAGAAGAGATGAGCCCGGAGCCAGAGGTTCTTGTCCTTTTAGCTATTTCTTCGATGCTCTTGAAGGCATTCCATGTCGCCCTCTTCCTCCTGCGAAACTCAGGTTTTAGGTCATTCATCATATTGAGTTCTCGACCTAGGTACACATAACTGCTGCATTCAGAGATCTTTGTTCCATTGAGAGTGAATGGGACCTCTGGAACTAGTTCATTTTTCATGAACACAGTTTTGTTGAGATTCAGCTGTAGACCTATCTTTCCACATTCTCGATCGAAATCAGCCAGCATTTGTGCCACTTGACTAATGTTTGGCATTATTAGAACGATGTCATCAGTGAAGCGGAGGTGGTGTATAGTTGCTGACCATCTATCTTCACTCCCATTCTTTCCCATTCTAATTGTCACATGATGTTCTCAAGGGTAGTGCTGAGGAGTTTTGGTGAAATGGTATCACTCTGCCAAATCCCTCTTTTGACATCAATGATCACCTCCTTGTAGAATGGTGAGATCCCGATGGTGAATCTATGATACAGCTCATGAAGGATCTTGATGTATTGGGTTTGAACGCCCTGTTTGGCTAGGGCTTCCATGATACTTCAGTCTCAACAGAATCAAAGGCTTTCTTTAAATCAATGAACATGAGACCTAGCAGCATCTTGATCTCCCTGCAAACCTCAATGAACTTGGTTACCGTGTGGATGTGGTCGATTGTGCTGAATCCTTTTCAGAAGCCAGCTTTCTCACATGGTTGTCCTTCATCTAATGTTCTGCCAATTCTGTTCAGGATGACTTAAGAGAACAGCTTGTAGATGAAGGACAGCAGGCAGATGGGGCGGTAGTTGCCAATGTCGTGGATGTCTCCCTTCTTGAACAGTAGAACTGTCCTGCTGGTTTTCCATTGGGAGGGCTCCTTGCATTCAAACAGGTAGTGTGTGAAGAGCTGAGCCAGTATATTGATGAGTACTGATGGCAGATTCTTCAGGTGTTTGAGTCGGTCTTTGTCTGGGCCTGGTGCTATTCTTCTTTACTGACAAAATACTATGTCAGATTTCAGAAGAGAAAACGTTGGGAATGATATATTCATCCCTGGGAATTTGGTATGTGAGCAGCTGGACATAGCTATAAAAGAGATCCGAGTAGAAGTCATGGATAATCTTCTCCATTGCCTTTCTGGAAGATGTGGTCAATCCATCAGGACATCAGAGGGCAGTCATCTTGGTCTTATAGTTGGCGAAGAACAGGTGGGCTCTGTGAATGCTTTTCCCGACTTCTGCTGCATCGGTCAGTATTTCTGTTCTTCTCTCTTTGAGGTCTTCCTTTATGGCTTCTCTATACTGATTTGTGAGCTTGGACGTTAGCATTTGGTTGCCTGAGGCTCGTGCCTTGCCATGTTAGCAAATGAGCTCGAGAGTTTTTTTTTAAAACAGGTGTCCTTTTGTGGCTTTCTTGCTCTCTCTCTCTCTCTCTCTCTCAGTGTTCTTCGCACAATCATAAAGGTGCTGAACCAGTCAGTTGTATTCTTCATTGATGTAGTCAATGATGGCATCTTCCCATGTTGCCACAATGGTGCCAAAGAGTTCCCAGTTGGTGGTCATTCTGGGAGTTCTCTTCTTAAACTTTGTAGCCTTTTCTCCCCCGTTCCATGAAGTAGATGGTTGTCTGATCCTTTTTGGAATTTGTATAAAGGATATTTGTATAAAGGATATGCAAAAAATAAAAGATAACTGCCAGCCTTAGCTTCTCATTTTAGAATGTATCAATTTTTGTTCAATAGAAATTATAATATAATTAGAACAAAAATGCTTGACTTCAACATAATGAATCAAGCTCTCTTCTAGATATTGTGTTTGGATTATTTTATTTGAGTCCTCACAAAAATTCTGTACTAAGGATCTATTATTATTCCCATTTCAGAAATGAGAAAACTGCAACAGCTGAGGGTATTATACTTTAAACTCTGTAGGGTAAACATGATGAGTTTCTAAATGCAAAACTTTCTAGTCTCAGCTATGAAATAATAATAAAATAAATAACTAAATTGGGCTGGTCAGGTGGGCATGTAGCAAAAGCAGCAGAGTGGCAGGCCTCAGGCTGGCAGGACCTGGAGCTACTGTAGCCACATGTTAGGGAAAGGAATCCAAAACTACAATTCTCAGATTCCAAGCTGCAGAGGAAATAAATGGAACACTTTGAACCTTCACACCAGGACACCTCCCCCTCAGGTACCCTCCCTGGGGAGTAACTGTTGAGGGGTGGAGAGCAGTCACTCATGTGACCAAATATTAATACAAAAACCAGGAAATTCAATACCAAGGGTAAGGTAATGTCCTTGAAGAGGGAAGAGGAGAACACCTTCTGCTGAGCATCTTTAGAATCCTACCTGACAGTGAGGAAGAAATAGTACCCCAGAAGAATCCACCCCCAACTCCCACAGCACATTGGGGAAACAACGCAGAACCCCGTTCAAAGAGCAGATAAAGAAAACAACCATGGAGACTCAAAAAAGAATACACACATAAATACTCTCTCTGATAAAGAATTTAGAGAAGAAATAGTGAGGATGTTTAATGAGCTCAATGACAAAAAGGAAAGGATGTCCAATAAAATACAGGAGGACATAAATGAAGCAGTGGAAAGGGCAGTCAATAAATTATGGGAGGATGGGGCTGTAGTTATAGTCCAGCAGGTGGGGCATTTGCCTTACATGCAGCAGACCCTGGTTTGATCCCTGGCATCCCATGTGGTCACTCAGCACCACCATGAGTAACTGCAGAGCCAGGAGTAGCCGCTGAGCATTGCCAGATGTCTCCCCCAAAAGCAAAAAAAGATTACTATTTTGATAATGTTAATCTTCCAATCCATGAGCAAGGAATGTGTCTCCATTTCTTCAGGTCTTTTTATTTCCTGAAGTAACGTTTTGTAGTTTTCTTTGTAGAGATCCTTTACATTCTTTGTCAAACAGATTCCTAGGTATTTGATTTTCGGCACAATTGTGAATGGGATAGTTTCTTTTTACCTGCACGGCAGAGCCTGGCAAGCTACCCGTGTTGTATTTGATATATGCCAAATACCAGTAACAATTATAGACCTCATTCCGGAATGGATTGGGGCTCTTTATGTTCCTGGAGCAAGTAGATGCCTTGGGCTCTACTAGCATGAGACAGGACATATGGAGATGTTACTGGGGCCGCTCGGGCAAATCGATGATGAACGGGAAGACAGTGATACAGTGATACAGTGATAGTTTCTTTAATGTCCCTTTCTTCTCTTTCGCTGTTTGCATATAGGAAGGCCATTGACTTTTGGGTATTGATTTTGTACCCTGCCACTCTATTATTAGGAATAATAATAGAGGAATGTATTATTTCTAGGAGCCTCTTGGTAGAGACTTTTGGGTTTTCCAGGTATAATATCATGTCATCTGCAAATAGTGACAACTTGGCTTCTCCCCTTCCTATCCTGATGCCCTTAATGTCTTTTTCTTCCCTGATTGCTATGGCAAGTACTTCCAATACTATATTGAATAGAAGTGGAAAGAGTGGGCAGCCTTTTCTTGTCCCTGATCTTAAGGGGAAGGCTTTCAGTTTTTTCCCATTGAGAATGATGCTCACTGTGGGCTTGTAGTAGATGGCCTGGATTATCTTGAGGAAGGTTCCTTCAATCCCCATTTTATGGAGAGCTTTTATCACGAACGGGTGTTGAATCTTGTCAAATGCCTTCTCTGCATCTATTGATATGATCATCACTGTCACTGTATCACTGTCTTCCTGTTCATCTTCGATTTGCTCGAGGGGGCACCAGTAACGTCTCCATATGACCTGTCTCATGCAAGTAGAGCCCAAGCGAACCTGCTTGCTCCATGAACATAAAGAGCCTCAAACCATTCCATCAGGTCTTTGGAATGAGACCTGATGATATGATCATATGGTTTTTATTTTTCTTTTTGTTGATATGATGTATTATGTTGATTGACTTGAAAAGGTTGAACCATACTTGCATTCCCGGGATGAATCCCACTTGGTCATGGTGTACAATCTTTTTGATGACTCTTTGGATTCTATTTGCTAGTATTTTGTTGACAATCCTAGCATCTGTATTCATCAGGGAGATTGGTCTGTAGTTTTCCTTTTTGTGACATCTCTGTCTGCTTTGGGTATCAGGGTGATATGTGCCTCGTAAAAGCTATTTGGGAGTGTTTCTGTTTCTTCAATTTGCCGGAAGAGCTTAATAAGAATTGGGAGTAGGTCCTCTTTAAAGGTTTTGTAGAATTCACTGGTGAATCCATCTGGACCTGGGCCTTTGTGTTTGGGGAGACTTTTGATTACCGATTCCATCTCCTCGATGGAGATAGGTTTGTTGAGGTATTCCAAATCTTCTTGTTGCAGACTTGGGAGGCTATAGGAATTCAGGAATTTGTCCATTTCTTCTAGGTTCTCTTGTTTCGTGGCATACAGGCTCTCATAGTAATATCTGATGATCTTTTGAATTTCTTTGGTTTTTGTTGTGATGTCCCCATTTTCATTTCTGATTCTATTTACTTGGGTTCTCTCTTTTCCTTTTCTTACAAGTCTTGCAAGTGGTTTGTCAATCTTGTTTATTATTTAAAAGAACCAGCTTTTGGTTTCGTTGATCTTCTGGATTGTTTTTTGACATTCCATCTCATTGATTTCTGCTCTAAGTTTTATTATTTCTTTCTTTCTGCTTCGGTTGGGCTCCTTTTCTCGATCACTCTCTAAGATCTTAAGTTGTGAGGTCAGACTGTTTGTGATGGCCTTTACTTCTTTTCTGATGAATGCTTGAAGAGCTATGAACTTGCCTCTTAACACTACTGTTGCTGTATCCCACAAGTTCTGGTAATTCATATCTTCAGTCTCATTTGTTTCCAGGAATCTTTGGAAATCTCTTTGATTTCTTTTATGACTTGCTGGTTGTTCAGCAGTGAGCTGTTTAGTTTCCAGGTACTTGGTATTGGTCTCCTTTTTTTGTGTACAATTAACTTCTATTTTCAGTGCATCATGGTCTGAAAAAATAGTTGGCACAATTTCTATCTTCTTGATTTTATGGAGGTATGATTAATGGCTCTGCATGTGATCTATTTTGGAGTATGTTCCATGTGCACTGGAGAAGAAAGTGTATTCAGCTTTTTGGGGATGAAATGCCCTGTATATGTCTACCAGCCCTCTTTCTTCCATCTCTTCTTTTAGGGCCAGTATTTCCTTGGTAAGTTTCAATCTTGTTGATCTATCCAGGGTTGATAGAGCAGTGTTGAAGTCTCCAACTACAATTGTGTTGCTGTCAATGTCTTCTTTGAAGTCTATTAGCAGTTGTTTTAGGTATTTTGCTGGTCCCTCGTTGGGTGCATATATGTTTAATATCGTGATTTCTTCCTGATATATGCATCCCTTGACTATTAAGAAGTGACCTTCATTGTCCCTTCTAACCTTCTTTAGCCTGAAGTCTATGTTGTCGGATACCAGTATGGCTACCCCAGCCCTTTTGGATGGGTTGTTTGAGTGAAGGATTGTAATACTCCCTAGAGGTAATACTCCCTAGAGCTTTATACAGATTCAATGTGGTCCCTATATAGATACCCATGATGTTCTTCAAAGAAATTGAACAAACACTCCTGAAATTTATATGGAATAATAAAACCCCCACAAATAGCTAAAGCAATCCTTGGGAAAAAGAAGGTGGGAGGTATCACTTTCCCCAACCTCAAGCTCTACTACAGAGCAGTTGTAATTAAGACAGTGTGGTATTGGTATAGAGACAGACCCGTAGACCTATGGAATAGAACTGAATATCCTGAAACACAGTCTCAAATATACAACCACTTAATCTTCGATAAAGGAGCAAAAAATATTAAGTGGAGCAAAGAAAGCCTCTTCAACAAATGGTGCTGGGAAAACTGGGCAGCTACGTGTAAAAAAATGAACTTAGACCTCCTTTTAACACCATGCACAAAAGTCAGATCAAAATGGAGTCTAGATCTCAACATCAGACATGAATCTATAAGGTACATTCGAAATCATAGGAGAAATGATCTACGACATCGAAACTAAAAGTATCTTTAAAGACGACACACCACTGACCAAGAAAATGGAAGCAAGGATAAACAAATGGGATTACATAAAATTGAAAAGCTTCTGCACCTCAAAAGAAACGGTGACCAAGATACAAAGACAATCCACAGAGTGGGAAAGGATATTCACCCAATACCCATCTGACAAGGGGTTAATATCCAGGATATATCAGGCACTGGTAGTCCTTCACAAGAAAAAAACAGCCAACCCCATCAAAAATGGGGTGAAGAAATGAACAGAAGCTTCCAAAAAGAAGAAATTCGAATGGCCAAAAGGCATATGAAAAAGTGCTCTTCATCTTTAATCCTCAGGGAGATGCAAATCAAAACAACAATGAAGTACCATCTCACACCACAGAGACTGGCACACATCCAAAACAGCAAGAACAACCGGTGCTGGCGTGGATGTGGGGGGGAAAAAGGGGATTCTCATCCACTGTTGGTGGGAGTGCCGACTGGTCCAGCCCTTTTTGAAAACAATTTGGGCATTCCTCCAAAAACTAGATATTGAGCTCCCATTTGATCCAGCAATAGCACTCCTGGGAATATACCTGAGAAACCGAAAAACACATAGCAGAAACACTATCTGTACTTCTTTATTCATCTCTGCGCTATTCACTATAGCTAGAATCTGGAAACAACCTAAATGCCCGAGAACAGAGGACTGGCTAAAGAAACTGTGGTTCATCTACACTATGGAATACTATGCGGCTGTCAGAAAAGATGAAATTATGAAATTTACCTGCAAATGGATGGACATGGAGACTATCATGCTGAGTGAAATTAGTCAGAAGGAAAAGGACAGATATAGAATGACTGCATTTGTTGGAGGACATGTTTAGCTAATCTGGGAGTTTTGTTGTTTTGCTCACTCCCAGCTTAATCTTATTTAAGCCAAGGTTCATTTTAATGAGATCTCTCTTCTATGTAAACACTTCTAGAGGGTGTGGCAGTTACAGAAGTCACCTTGATTGAATAACTTTTGACTTATACATCTACTAAGACTTCTATGTTTTCTAGATTGGGCACAACTCCTCTTTATACCCACTGCACCCAACGTGGGACAGTTAGAATTTACCAGGAGACTACCACCCTGGCTACGCTGAGACTAAAGGAAGACTATAGGAAGGATCATACTAGTTTGCTCTAAGCAGGCGAGTATGACCCTTTCAGTACATGAGAACAAGATACTCAGAATCACCCTGGTGCAGATAATAATAAGGACCTTGTGGGTACCATCTAGATTACATGAAGCTCATGAAGTTAAGATGTATTACTTTATATCAGCCCCTCTCTCTCCAGTGTTTTACATAAGAGATAATCTCGGGATTAGTCCTTGGTGTAACCCTTGTTTATACCTGCAATAGGGTGTGGCACTACACTCTGTTTAGGGTTCTTTGTTGGCATGACAACCTCCTGATTGGATTACTTTGGTGTATATAAGGGGCTGACTTGAGGCCCCTTCACCTTTTGCCTTTTGGTTCCTCAGCCTTCAGCTTTTGGCTCCTGCGGCTTTTTGCTTTTGGCTTTGGCCTTTTGCTCTTTGGCCTTTTGCTCCTTCTGGGTAGGACTCAGCTCGGGTGACATCCTCTCTCTCTTTGGTGGGAGACTTAGGCTCTTTTGTATGGTCTAAGTTCGGACCAGAGCTAGAGTTTGTTCATTATATTGGATTGCTGTGGAAGAGCTTTTGTACTATTAAAAGCCATTTTTGGAACTGCACCAGACTCGTGAGTTTTCATCTTTCTCCCGGCGTCCTCGGAGGTAGAAGACAACCTCTGTCCTGACACTGTCGGGGACCCCGCGACGTTCCCCGACATGCATTCATTAATAGGATATAGATACCAGTGTTTTACTAAGTGTGTGAAATGGTAATGGCAGATTAAAACTCACCATTGAATATACACAAAGAGACTTAAGTTTTAAACTCTAAATATCTGCAGGGCTAGCCACAATGTGTAAAACAAGAGGGAGAGAGATGCAGAGACAGAGAGAGACAGAGAGAGAAAGAGAGGGAAACAGGGCTACCTGCTGTTGAGGCAGCCTGGGGGTGGGTGGGAGGGGTGGGGTACATTGGTGGTAGAAATGGGGCACTGGTGGAGGGACTGGTGCTGGAATACTGTATTACCAAGAACCAATTGTGAATACCTTTATAATTGTATGTCTCACGGTGGTATAATAAAATTTTTTTAAAAAACAAAAAAATAAATAAAATAAAATAAATTACAGGAGGAAATGAGAGCAGAAATGAAAACAATACAAACAGAACTAACATCAATAAATAACTCAGTAGATGAAATGAAAAATGCAATAGGGGTTCTTATCAGCAGGATGACAACAGTGGAAGACAGAATCAGTGAGAATGAGGGATGAGCTCCAGAAAGCACTCAGTGAAATGCAACAGATGAAAAAAAAGACCAAAAAATGGATCAGCAGAAGAACAGAGAAGATTGGAATGAATCCAATAGGAACAACATAAGAATCATCAGAGTCCCAGAGGAACAGGAAAGCAATCCCAAAGAAATAGGTACAGTTAAAAGAATTCTTGCAGAAAAGTTTGCAGAATTAAAGAATGCAGGCATCCAGATCCAAGAAACCCAAAAGATACCAGCAAAAAGAGACCACAATAAAAAGACTCCAAGACATATCCTAGTCAGATAAGAGAAGAGCTGAGAGAGCTACTCTAAGACAAGACAAAACTCAAAAGGACAACAAACTTATGTAGAAAGATGGCACAATAATCTCTCTCAATTTCAATGGTCTAAATGCACAAAATAAGAGACACAGAGTGGCAAAACAGATCAAAAAATTGAACCCAACATTCTGCTGCCTTCAAGAAACACATCTGATCTCTCAGAGCAAAGACAGGCTCGAAGTTAAAGGCTGTAAACAATCCTTCACTTAAACAACCCCTCCAAAAAGGCCAGGGTGGCCATACTGGTATCCGACAACATAGACTTCAGGTTGAAGAAGGTCGGAAGGAACAGTGAAGGTCACTTCTTAATAGTCAAGGGATACATATATCAGGGAAGAAATTACACTCCTAAACATATATGCACCCAACGGCGGGCCAGAAAAATACCTAAAACAACTGCTAATAAACTTCAAAGAAGACATTGACAGCAACACAATTGTAGTTGGAGAATTTAACACTGCTCTATCGACTCTTGATAGAGCGACAAGACTGAAACACACCAAGGAAATACTGACCCTAAAGGAAGAAATGGAAGGAAGAAGAGCTAGTAGATATATACAGGGCATTTCATCCCCAAAAAGCCAAATGCACATTTTTCTCCAGTGCACATGGAACATATTCCAAGATAGATCACTTGCTGAGCCACAAAACCTACCTCCATAAAATCAAGAAGATAGAAATTGTGTCAACTATTTTTTCAGATCATGATGCACTGAAACTAGAAGTTAATCACACACAAAAATGGAGAGTCAAACCAAGCACCTGGAAGCTAAACTGCTCACTCCTGGACAACCAGCAGGTCATAAAAGAAATCAAAGAGGAAATCAAAAAAAATCCTGGAAACAAATGAGACTGAAGACATGAATTACCAGAACTTGTGGGATACAGCGAGGAAAGTTCATAGCTCTTCAAGCATTCACCAGAAAGGAAGAAAAGGTCATCATGAATAGTCGGACTTCACAGTTTAAGATATTAGAAAGCAATCAGTAAAAAGGAGCCCAATCCAGGCAGAAAGAAATAAATAATAAAACTTAGAGCAGAAATCAATGAATTGGAATCCCAAAATACAATCCAAAAGATCAATGAAACCAAGAGCTGGTTCTTTGAAAAAATAAACAAGATCAACAAGCCACTTGCAATACTCACAAAGAAAGGGAGAGAACTCAGATAAATAGAATAAGAAATGTAAAGGGGGGACATCACAACATAAGCCACAGAAATCCAAAAGATCATCAGACATTACTTTGAGAGCATATATGCCACGATACAAGAGAAACGAGAAGAAATGACAAATTCCTGAATTCCTATAGCCTCCCAAGGCTACAACAAGTTATTTGGAATACCTCAACAAACCTATCACCATCAAGGAGATGGAATCAGTAATCAAGTCTGCCCAAACACAAAATCCCAGGATCAGATGGATTCACCAGTGAATTCTACCAAACCATTTTACAGAATACCTAATCCCAGTCCTTTTCAAGCTCTTCCAGGAAACAGAAGAAACAGAAACACTCCCAAATAGCTTTATGAGGCACATATCACCCTGATACCCAAAGCTGATAGAGATGTCATGAAAACGAAAACTACAGACCAATCTCCTTGATGAACACAGATGCTAAAATCTTCAATAAAATACTAGCAGATAAAATCCAAAGAGTCATTAAAAAGATTTTACACTATAACCAAGTAGGAGTCATCCCAGGAATGCAAGGATGGTTCAACATTCGCAAGTCAATCAACATAATACATCATATCAATAAGAGAAAAAAAATAAAAACCATATGATCATATCGATAGATGCAGAGAAAGCATTTGACAAGATCCAACACCCATTAGTGATAAAAAAAAACTCTGTAAAATGGGCAATTGAAGGAACCTTCCTCAATATAGTCAAAACCATCAACTACAAGCCCACAGTGAGCATCACTCTGAATGGGGAAATACTTAAAGCGTTTTCCCAAGACCAGAGACAAGACAAGGCACCCACTCTCAATAATTTATTAAATATAGTATTGGAAGTATACTTGCCATAGCAATCAGGGAGGATCAGGACATTAAGGGCATCTGGATAGGAAGGGAAGAAGTAAAGCTGTCACTATTTGCAGATGACATGATATTAACCTAGAGAACGCTAAACTGCCTACCAAAAAGCTCCTAAAAAATAATAAATTCCTACAGTAGAGTGGCAGGGTACAAAATAAATACCGAAAAGTCAATGGCTTTCCTATATGCAAATAACAAAGAGAAGAAAGGGACATTAAAGAAACTATCCCATTCACAATTGTGCCACAGAAAATCATATACCTAGGAATCAGTTTGACAAAGAACGTAAAGGATCTCTACAAAGA
>JAJIBD010006726.1:0-74797 GCA_021461705.1 Cryptotis parvus | reverse complement strand
ACACACCGAGTAATGCAGACACGCCCAGTAATGCAGACACACCCGAGTAATGCAGACACGCCCAGTAATGCAGACACGCCCAGTAATGCAGACACACCCGAGTAATGCAGACACACCCGAGTAATGCAGACACGCCCAGTAATGCAGACACACCCAGTAATGCAGACACGCCCAGTAATGCAGACACGCCCAGTAATGCAGACACGCCCAGTAATGCAGACACACCCGAGTAATGCAGACACGCCCAGTAATGCAGACACACCCAGTAATGCAGACATGCCCAGTATTGCAGACACACCCGAGTAATGCAGACACAGCCAAGTAATGCAGACACGCATGAGCAATGCAGACACGCCCAGTAATGCAGACACGCCCAGTAATGCAGACACTCCTCAGTAATGCAGACATGCCCAGTGATGCAGACACGCCCAGTAATGCAGACACACCCAGTAATGCAGACACACCCAGTAATGCAGACACGCCCAGTAATGCAGACACGCCCAGTAATGCAGACACAGCCCAGTAATGCAGACACAGCCCAGTAATGCAGACAGCCTGAGTAATGCAGACACGCCCGAGTAATGCAGACACGCCTGAGTAATGCAGACACACCCGAGCAATGCAGACACACCCAGTAATGCCCGAAAATGCAGACATGCCCGAGTAATGCAGACACGCCCAGTAATGCAGACATGCCCCAGTGATGCAGACACGCCTGAGTAATGCAGACACGCCTGAGTAATGCAGACACACCCGAGTAATGCAGACACACCCCAGTAATGCAGACACGCCCCAGTAATGCAGACACACCCAGTGATGCAGACACGCCCAGTGATGCAGATACGCCCCAGTAATGCAGACACAGCCCAGTGATGCAGACACGCCCAATGATGCAGTCACTCCCAGTTATGCAGACACGCCCACTGATGCAGACATGCCCAGTAATGCAGACACGCCTGAGTAATGCAGACACGCCCAGTAATGCAGACATGCCCAGTAATGCAGTCACTCCCAGTAATGCAGACACGCCCAGTAATGCAGACACGCCTGAGTAATGCAGACACACCCGAGTAATGCAGACACGCCCGAGTAATGCAGACACGCCCAGTATTGCAGACACGCCCAGTATTGCAGACACGCCCAGTAATGCAGTCACTCCCAGTAATGCAGACACGCCTGAGTAATGCAGACACGCCCAGTAATGCAGACACGCCTGAGTAATGCAGACACGCCCAGTATTGCAGACACGCCCAGTAATGCAGTCACTCCCAGTAATGCAGACACTCCCAGTAATGCAGACACACCTGAGTAATGCAGACACGCCCAGTAATGCAGACACGCCCAGTAATGCAGACACGTCTGAGTAATGCAGACACGCCCAGTAATGCAGACACGCCCAGTAATGCAGACACGTCTGAGTAATGCAGACACGCCCAGTAATGCAGACACGCCCAGTAATGCAGTCACTCCCAGTAATGCAGACACTCCCAGAAATGCAGACACGCCCGAGTAATGCAGATCCAGGCCAGTATTGCAGACACGCCCAGTAATGCAGACCCCCAGCTGACGAGACAGGTTTGGTGGGGGTTTGGGTCTGACACCCTTGGGCCCACCAGTTCAGGACAACCTGGAGGTCCCTGTGTCTCTGCCTAGGGCTGGAGTTGGAGGGGCAGGGGTGGGGGACGGGGACAGAGGCCACCAGAGGGCGTCTGCCCTGGCTGGGCTGGTTCAGGGGCAGCCTCCGGCTTTGGTCCCCACAGGGACCAGCATCAGGCGTGAGCGCAGAGTGGACTGGGCATTTGGCTCTTCCGTGCTCTTGCTGTGGCCCCTCACCTGCCCTTCTCTGCTCCGTGCGCTGGGGCAGGGGCGCTCCAAGCTCCTCCCAGCTGGTTGGCCCCAGGGCGGGCCAAGGGGGCTCCTGCTACTCGGCCCCGAGGGAGAAGGGGCAGTGTGAATCGGGGACAGCACAGCCGTGAGTGTTTCTAAGTCGGCCACAGGGTCACCCTCCCCCCCGCGCCGCCTGGGGACCGCACAGGGGCGGCCTTGAAAGGCAGGTGTCCTTGGTCTCCCGAGCCTTCACGGGTCAGGGTGGCGCGGCTGGGGGGGCACGGCCGCTCTGAGTTCTGGACCCACGGCCAGCTCGGGCGGGATGAGGCAGTTGGTGAGACCACACGGGCTCAGGTTCTGCGGGACTCGGGGTGAGCCCCTGTCTCGGCGGGAGCAGGACACCACGACGTGAAATGGAGTGTCCGGCCAAGACGGCCACGTCTGGCCACGTCCGGCCAAGATGGCCACACCCCCAGGGGCAATGTGTGTGGTCACTGCGGGCGAGCAGCTGTCAGGGGAGCCCTCCTGCCCCTTCGGCCCCTGTGCAGTCCAGGTTAGGCCATCCAGGACCCAGACCTGCCCCCAGGCTCTGACCAAGGGCCCGCTGCTTCAGGTGGGCTCCGGGCAACAGGGTTGCTGCCCACGAATGGGACAAACCAGAGCGAGGGCCTCTGTGGGGGGTCCCACTGCCCCAAGCACAGCTGCCCACATCAGGCACCCTCTGTGCCTGGGAGCCGGGATCAGGAAAGCTTGTGTGGGTCTGGATGGGCCTCTGTGTCCCTCTAGGCCTCGGTGGACACATCCAGCCAGTCTGCACCCAGCCAGGCCCCGCAGGCCCAGCCTTAAGGCTCCAGCACAGAGCCCGCGACGGCTGACCCAGCTGCCCGCAGAGCTGAGGCCACAGACACAAGGACCTCATGGCAGGGCTGGACCTGGACCCAAGTTCTGGGCGCAGGGAGGGGTCTTGGCCGGCCCAGAGGGCTGACCAGCGGTGAGGCTCGGGAAACAGACTGGGGGGGGGGGCTGCAGATGGCAGAACGACCCCCTCCCCAGGACATGGGCTGGGGCCAGGAGCCCCATTTCAGGCCGTGGGGCTGGAAAGGGGGTCTCGGGGCTACACCCCCACGAGTGCTGGAAGGGGCGGGGGCTCGGGGGCTGGAGGGTGAGGCAGGTTCTTGGCTTAGGCTGGATGGGCCCAGCTGCAGGACGGGGGGTCCCTGGCTGTGGGAGAAGCAAAGGCCCCACAAGCAGCCTGCGGCAGGCCCAGGCTCCCTGCGGTGGGCTAGGCCTGGTCTCAGGTGGCCAGCCCTGGGGCATCGTGGGGGGCACAGCGGGCCGAGGGCCTCTGAGAAGGTGGAGTGTCCCCTGCCCTGCCCAGGCGGGCCTCCAAGTGTCTGTCCACGCTCACCCTCGGGGCCTGGGGGTCTCTGGATGACACGCCCCTAGTGGCCAACTCACCCCGCGCAGGCAGTGAAGCTCACCCAGCCTGGCCTCGCAGGTGCCCACGCTGGCTCCCTGCCACACCCTGGGGGCACCCAGGGCCTGGGAGTTGGGAGGGGGCATGGATGCCACCCCGTGCCCAAGCTCCTAGACAGCAGCCGGCTAGCGGCGAGGCAGGGGCCGAGGACCTCAGGGCTGAGGCCTCCTGTGGGTGCGGGGTTGGGCCGGCGCGGACCCCACGGAGGAGGTGGAGGGGCGGCTGCAGGGCCCGTGCCAGCCCCAACAGGGCTGTGAGGGGACACGGGCAGGCACGGACGGCGAGTCCCGGGGTCCCTGTCCAGCCCATGCTGCTCTCGGCTCCCGGGGCTCCTGGGAGTGAGCAGGGGTGGGCGGGGCCTGGGGCGGCAATGGTGGAAGGCCCCAGTTAGGCCAGACGGGTGCCAGGACCAGACGGGGCAGTGGCTGCCCTCCGAGAGCTGTCACAGGGGACGGGCGGTCTCTGTGCAGAGGGGACAGCAGAAGGTGGGGCCAAGGTCGGGGGTGGCTGGACGGGGGTGGCTGGGCACTGCCCTCCCCTCCGCCCCTGCTGTTGAGGCCGGGGAAGCTACTTCTTGTTTAGTGAGTTCTCTGCCGGTGGCTGGCCCAGGCTTTGCTGATGGTCAGCCCAGGTCCACCAGAGGGGGACAGGCACATCCCTCTTGTCTGTGGTGTGAGTGAATCACGGCTGAGAGATGCCCGGCCCTTGCACATGGATTTGCCAGGCAGATCCGAGCCCCTGGTGCTTGGTCGTAGCTGGCCGTGAGTGGAAACAGTCTGGAGCGCAACCACGGGGAGCACCTGGGCCGAAGGCCCCAGCAACGAGCCCCAGCACCACCGTGCTCCTCCTGGACGAGCCCCCTCCCACTCGGTCACTGCTGCTCCCTGCGTGGAACCTGCCCTGCACCGCCCGTGGGCTCGGTGTGTGTCCTGGCACAGAGAGGGCACGAGCTATGGCCCTCGCCGGCCACCTTCTCCACTCGGCGGCTCAGAGTGTGGGGAGTGTTGTCCACGCATGTGTGTGCGTGTCTGTGGTGTGGGGTATGTGCGATGTGTGTACGCAGGTTCTGCATGCTTATTGGCGAGGATGTGTTTTAGTACCTGTGTGTGTGCAAGCATGAGCATGTGTCTGCGTGTGGGCACATACGCCTCTCACATGCCTGTGCTGTGTTTCTGTGCATGTGTCTCTGCATGTGGGCACATACGCCTCTGACATGCCTGTGCTGTGTTTCTGTGCATGTGTCTCTGCGCGGGCACATACGCCTCTCACATGCCTGTGCTGTGTTTCTGTGCATGTGTCTCTGCGGCGTGGGCACATACGCCTCTCACATGCCTGTGCTGTGTTTCTGTGCATGTGTCTCTGCGTGTGGGCACATACGCCTCACATGCCTGTGCTGTGTTTCTGTGCATGTGTCTCTGCATGTGGGCACATACGCCTCTGACATGCCTGTGCTGTGTTTCTGTGCATGCGTCTCTGCGCGTGGGCACATACGCCTCTCACATGCCTGTGCTGTGTTTCTGTGCATGTGTCTCTCTGGCGTGGCACATACGCCTCTCACATGCCTGTGCTGTGTTTCTGTGCATGTGTCTGCGTCTGTGGGCACATACGCCTCTCACATGCCTGTGTGCTGTGTTTCTGTG
The DNA here is from genome assembly GCA_021461705.1 of Cryptotis parvus. Lineage (NCBI taxonomy): Eukaryota > Metazoa > Chordata > Mammalia > Eulipotyphla > Soricidae > Cryptotis > Cryptotis parvus. Next base: position 69,853 of record JAJIBD010006726.1, on the reverse strand, counting down.
CATGCGTCTCTGCGTGTGGGCACATACGCCTCTCACATGCCTGTGCTGTGTTTCTGTGCATGCGTCTCTGCGTGTGGGCACATCTCTCACATGCCTGTGTGCTGTGTTTCTGTGCATGTGTCTCTGCGTGTGGGCACATACGTCTCTCACATGCCTGTGTGCTGTGTTTCTGTGCATGTGTCTCTGCGTGTGGGCACATACGTCTCTCACATGCCTGTGTGCTGTGTTTCTGTGCATGTGTCTCTGCGTGGGCACATACGCCTCTCACATGCCTGTGCTGTGTTTCTGTGCATGTGTCTCTGCGTAGGGCAGCACTACGCCTCACATGCCTATGCTGTGTTTCTGTGCATGTGTCTCTGCGCGTTAGGCACATACGCCTCTGACATGCCTGTGCTGTGTTTCTGTGCATGTGTCTCTGCGTGTGGGCACATACGCCTCTGACATGCCTGTGTGCTGTGTTTCTGTGCATGTGTCTCTGCGTGTGGCACATACGCCTCTCACATGCCTGTGTGCTGTGTTTCTGTGCATGTGTCTCTGCGTGTGGGCACATACGCCTCTCACATGCCTGTGTGCTGTGTTTCTGTGCATGTGTCTCTGCGTGTGGGCACATACGCCTCTGACATGCCTGTGCTGTGTTTCTGTGCATGTGTCTCTGCGTGTGGGCACATCGCCTCTCACATGCCTGTGTGCTGTGTTTCTGTGCATGTGTCTCTGCGTGTGGCACATACGCCTCTCACATGCCTGTGTGCTGTGTTTCTGTGCATGTGTCTCTGCGTGTGGGCACATACGCCTCTCACATGCCTGTGTGCTGTGTTTCTGTGCATGTGTCTCTGCGTGGGGCACATACGTCTCTCACATGCCTGTGTGCTGTGTTTCTGTGCATGTGTCTCTGCGTGTGGGCACATACGCCTCTGACATGCCTGTGTGCTGTGTTTCTGTGCATGTGTCTCTGCGTGGGCACATACGCCTCTCACATGCCTGTGCTGTGTTTCTGTGCATGTGTCTCTGCGCGTTGGCACATACGCCTCTCACATGCCTGTGCTGTGTTTCTGTGCATGTGTCTCTGCGTGTGGGCACATACGCCTCTCACATGCCTGTGTGCTGTGTTTCTGTGCATGTGTCTCTGCGTGTGGGCACATACCCTCTGACATGCCTGTGCTGTGTTTCTGTGCATGTGTCTCTGCGTGTGGGCACATACGCCTCTCACATGCCTGTGTGCTGTGTTTCTGTGCATGTGTCTCTGCGTGTGGGCACATACGCCTCTCACATGCCTGTGCTGTGTTTCTGTGCATGTGTCTCTGCGTGTGGGCACATACGTCTCTCACATGCCTGTGTGCTGTGTTTCTGTGCATGTGTCTCTGCGTGTGGGCACATACGCCTCTCACATGCCTGTGCTGTGTTTCTGTGCATGTGTCTCTGCATGTGGGCACATACGCCTCTCACATGCCTGTGTGCTGTGTTTCTGTGCATGTGTCTCTGCGTGTGGGCACATACGTCTCTCACATGCCTGTGTGCTGTGTTTCTGTGCATGTGTCTCTGCGTGTGGGCACATACGCCTCTCACATGCCTGTGTGCTGTGTTTCTGTGCATGTGTCTCTGCGTGTAGGCACATACGCCTCTCACATGCCTGTGTGCTGTGTTTCTGTGCATGTGTCTCTGCGTGTAGGGCACATACACCTCTCACATGCCTGTGTGCTGTGTTTCTGTGCATGTCTCTGCGTGTAGGGCACATACGCCTCTCACATGCCTGTGTGCTGTGTTTCTGTGCATGTGTCTCTGCGTGTGGGCACATATGTCTATCACATGCATGTGTGCTGTGTTTCTGTGCATGTGTGCATGTGTCTCTGCGTGTGGGCACATATGTCTATCACATGCATGTGTGCTGTGTATTTGTGAGTGTGAGCATATGTGTTAGGTATCACATGTGTTTTGGTTATGTGCATGCGTGTGGGCACCCATGTGTGCACTTGTGTGTGCATATGTATTGTGGTGTATGTTTATTGTGTGTCTATGAGTGTATGCTACATGCTGTGTTAATGGTGTGTGCACACATCTGAGCAATGCCTGTTCCTCCCCTGCAGCTCTCCCTCTTCCCCTGCTCCTCCCTGCAGTGCTCCCTTCTCTTCCCACTCCTCTCCTGCTCCTCCCCTGCTACCCCTGCAGCTCTCCCTCCTCCCTCTGTTCCTCACCCTGCAGTTCTCCCTCCTCCCCAAGTCTCCCTGCAGCTCTCCCTCCTCCCCTGCTCCTCCCCTGCAGCTCTCCCTCCTCCCCCTGCTCCTCCCCCTGCTCCCTCCCCCTGCAGCTCTCCCTCCTTCCCTGCTCCTCCCCCTGCAGCTCTCCCTCCTTCCCCTGCTCCTCCCCTGCAGTTCTCCCTCCTCCCCTACTCCCCCCCTGCAGCTCTCCCTCCTCCCTCTGTTCCTCACCCTGCAGTTCTCCCTCCTCCCCTGATTCTCCCCCTGCAGTTCTCCCTCCTCCCAAGTCTCCCCTGCAGCTCTCCCTCCTCCCCCTGCTCCTCCCCCTGCAGCTCTCCCTCCTCCCCCTGCTCCTCCCCCTGCTCCTCCCCCTGCAGCTCTCCCTCCTTCCCCTGCTCCTCCCCTGCAGCTCTCCCTCCTTCCCCTGCTCCTCCCCTGCAGTTCTCCCTCCTCCCCCCTACTCCTCCCCTGCAGCTCTCCCTCCCCTGCTCCTCCCCCTGCAGCTCTCCCTCCTCCCCCGCTCCTCCCCCTACAGCTCTCCCTCCTCCTCCCTGCTCCTGCCCCTGCAGCTCTCCCTCCTCCCCCTGCTCCTGCCCCTGCAGCTCTCCCTCCTCCCCTGCAGCTCTCCCACCACCCCCTGCTCCTCCCCCGCAGCTCTCCCTCCTCCCCCTGCTCCTCCCCCACAGCTCTCCCTCCTCCCCCTGCTCCCTGCCCTGAGAGGCTATGGAACCAGGCTGGTCCCAGCGAGCAGGCCCTGGAGGTCAGGGCTTGGCCGCCCCTTTGTGGTTTAGCTGGACTTAACCTTATCCCGCACAGCTTGTCACTGCCCCAGGGTGGACTGTGCCCTCAGGAAGCCACTCTCCCTTGGTGTCTGTGCACTTGTTCAGGAGCCGGCACTGATCGGAGCCCGCCGGAGATATGGCTGCCCTGGGGTGCCCAGTGCGGACTCAGCCCCTCGCACTCTGCAGGACTCCCCGGTCCTGACTGTCACGCCAATCTGCTGTTCAGCCACGTTCCAGCCTACCCACTGTGGCAAGGACCCTGGGACCAGGTGGCAGGACCTGGTGGCCGATCAGGCTGTGTCCTTCAGGGGCACACATCTGCCCCCTGCAGACCAGCCCTCCTGTCCCAGGGCACCGGGCGCTTCTGGTCACGGTGGGTCACCGGGGCTTTGGTCACGGTGGGTCACCGGGGCTTCTGGTCATGGTGGGTCACCGGGGCTTCTGGTCACGGTGGGTCACCGGGGCTTCTGGTCATGGTGGGTCACCGGCACTTCTGGTCACGGTGGGTCACAGGGGGCTTCTGGTCACGGTGGGTCACGGGGGCTTCTGGTCACGGTGGGTCACCGGCGCTTCTGGTCACGGTGGGTCACCGGGGGCTTCTGGTCACGGTGGGTCACCGGGGCTTCTGGTCACGGTGGGTCACAGGGGGCTTCTGGTCACGGTGGGTCACCGGGCGCTTCTGGTCACGGTGGGTCTGCACTTGCTCCCCACCCTAAGGGCCACCGAGTGGTTCCATGTGGCTTAAACTCTGTCACAGTCAGAGACCTGCGCCAGTTTCTTTCTTTGGGGTCTCACCCCTTGCTGCTCGGAGGTCACTCCCAGCTCTGTGCTCAGGGTCACTCCTGCCTCTGTGCTCAGAGGTCACTCCTGGCTCTGTGCTCAGGGTCACTCCTGCCTCTGTGCTCAGGGTCACTCCTGCCTCTGTGCTCAGAGGTCACTCCTGACTCTGTGCTCAGGGTCACTCCTGCCTCTGTGCTCAGAGGTTACTCCTGGCTCTGTGCTCAGGGTTACTCCCAGTCTTTGCTCAAACCATCTGGGGGATGGTTTGGGGACTGTAAGTGGGGCTGGAGATAGAAGCCGAGTAATCACGTGCCAGGCGAGTGTCCTACCACTGTGTTGTCTGTCTCTCTGGCCCCGCGTAACGGCTAGGACTGCAGTGGGTACTAGAAAGAATAGGTGTCTGGGCTCTGGGCTCTGGGCTCTGGCTCTCGGATCTGGGATCTGGTCTCTGGGCTCTGGGCTCTGTGCTCTGGGCTCTGGTCTCTGGGCTCTGATCTCTGGGCTCTGGTCTCTGGGCTCTGGGCTCTGGTCTCTGGGCTCTAGGGTCTGGGCTCTGGGCTCTGGGCTCTGGGCTCTGATCTCTGATCTCTGGGCTCTGAGCTCTGGGCTCTGGGCTCTGGGTTCTGGGCTCCGATCTCTGGGCTCTGGGCTCTGGTCTCTGATCTCTGGGCTCTGGGCTCTGGGCTCTGGGCTCTGGGCTCTGGGCTCTAGTCTCTGGTATCCGGGCTCTGGGCTCTGGGCTCTGGGCTCCGGGCTCCGATCTCTGGGCTCTGGTCTCCGATCTCCGGGCTCTGGGCTCTGGGCTCTGGGCTCCGGGCTCCGATCTCTGGGCTCTGGTCTCCGATCTCCGGGCTCTGGGCTCTGGGCTCTGGGCTCCGGGCTCCGATCTCTGGGCTCTGGTCTCCGATCTCCGGGCTCTGGGCTCTGGGCTCTGGGCTCTGGGCTCCGGGCTCCGATCTCTGGGCTCTGGGCTCTGGTCTCCGATCTCTTGTCTCCAGGCTCTGGGCTCTGGGCTCTGGTCTCCATCTCTGGTCTCTGATCTCTTTTCTCCGATCTCTTTTCTCCGATCTCTGGGCTCTGGGCTCTGGTCTCCGGGTTCTGGTCTCCAATCTCCGGGCTCTGGGCTCTGGGCTCTGGTCTCCAATCTCTTGTCTCCGGGCTCTGGGCTCTGGGGCTCTGGGCTCTGGTCTCCGATCTCTGGGCTCTGGGCTCTAGGCTCTGGGCTCTGGCTCTGGGCTCCAATCTCTGGGCTCTGGGCTCTGGGCTCTGGTCTCTGGGTTCTGGGCTCTGGGCTCCAGGCTCTGGGCTCCGGGCTCTGATCTCTGGGCTCTGGTCTCCGATCTCTGGTCTCTGGGTTCCGATTTCTGGGCTCTGGGCTCTGGGCTCCCGGCTCTGGGCTCTGGGCTCTGGCCCTGCCTGTGCTGATGCATGGGCCCCTTGCCGATGACCCTCTGGTCTCTTTGCCGGGACTATCCTCTAGGCCTGTTGCCTGTGACTAAGGTCCCCGCGGAGGTGCTGGAGTCCCACACTCGTCACCAGCCTTTGCCAAAGTCCCCAAGGAGCCCTGTTGGTCACAGCCCCATGCACTGTCACTGGGGGCCTCTTGCGTGCACCCCCTTGAAGGCAGACACCCCCAGGGGGCAGGGACGGAGCTGGGCCTTGGGTTCATAGTGTGAGGTTCCCTGCCAGCAGAACGGGTCTCTGCGGGGTTCTCAGGGTCATGTAGGACCCTGCTGGCGGGGGAGGGGGTTGCCGTGCAAGTCTCAGGACCTGTGGTGCCACCTCAAGCATCACTCACTCCGGCCTCTAGAGAGACCCTTCAAGCAGACCCCACACACACAGGCAGGCAGAGACCCATATATCCATATAGGTAAGACCCCCACACACAGGCAGGCAGAGACCCATATATCCATATAGGTAAGACCCCCCCACACACACACAGGCAGGCTGAGCCCACATACACGCAAGCAGAAATCCTCATTCACAGGAAGGCAGGACCCCCATAAACACAGGCAGGGACCCCCCATACACACAGGCAGGGACCCCCATACACACAGGCAGGGACCCCCATAGACTTAGGCTGGGACCCCCATACACACAGGCTGGGTGAGACCCCTATACACAGGCAGGGACCCCCACACACAGGCAGGGACCCCCATGCACAGGCAGGGACCCCCATGCACAGGCAGGGACCCCACACACAGGCAGGGACCCCCACACAGGCAGGGACCCCCATGCACAGGCAGGGACCCCCATACACAGGCAGGGACCCCCCACACACAGGCAGGGACCCCCCACACAGGCAGGGACCCAAATGCACAGGCAGTGACCCCCATGCACAGGCAGGGACCCCCACACACAGGCAGGGACCCCCACACACAGGCAGGGACCCCCATGCACAGCCTGAGCCCTGACAAGCTTCCCCAGCACAGGGACCGGTCCACGCCGTCCCTGGGCTCCTGAAAGCAGGTGACTCAGTTTCTGCCCTACTAAAGGCCCCTCAGGTGACTCAGTTTCTGCCCTACTAAAGCCTCCCTCGGGGCCTCAGCCAGGACGGAGCCTCCTTGAAAGCTTCTGGAAAGAGGACGCAGGGGTGGGGCTGGGCAGAGGTGCAGATGGGCTCTAACCTGGGGGCTGGCCTCCCACCATACCCTCCCAGACACCCTCGTCCAGAGACTCCACCGGCAAGTGTGGGGTCCCACCAGCGGCCCCACTTCCCAGACCCGAGCGGAGGCCCTCAGAGCCGTCTCTGCACCCGCAGGGCCCACACCACCTCATCTGACACCCCAGGGTGGGCCCTGGCCCGAGACTCGGACCCGAGTGGGGCTGAGCCCCAGGGTCTCTGGCGCTGAGAAACTGGTGGTCTTCGGGTCAGAGCAGGAAGCCCGCGGCGTCCTCCACGTGCAGGGGCTGGAGCATGCCGGGTCCCTGCGCCTGCTCCAGCGGCCCGAAAAGGGCCATGGTTTCTTTTCAAACGGGGCAAAGGCAGCTGGTCTCTCCTCTCTGTACTGAGATCCAGAGCCCAGAACCCAGAACTAGCGTGTCTTGCATGGAGCTGGGGTGCCCCACGGGCCTGCACAGAGGCCCAGACACCATACTGGTGTGCAGACAGGGGCAGAGCTCGGCCAGGCCCCTGCTGAGCCCCGCGATGGTGCTCCTCTCCAGCCCCGGTCACTGTGCTCCCTTCCAGCCCTCCTGACCACGGTGCTCCTCTCCAGCCCTGGCCACAGTGCTCACCTCCAGCCCTGGCCACGGTGCTCAGGGCAGACCTCCCTCCCCTCAGGCCCCTCCCCTCAGGGGCAGACCTCCCCGCCCCTCGGGCCCCTCCTCAGGACAGACCTCCCGCCCCTCAGGCCCCTCCTCAGGGCAGACCTCCCGCCCCTCAGGCCCCTCCTCAGGGCAGACCTCCCGCCCCTCGGGCCCTCCTCAGGGCAGACCTCCCGCCCCTCGGGTCCCTCCTCAGGCCTCTCCTCAGGACAGACCTCCCCGCCCCTCAGGCCCCTCCTCAGGGTAGACCTCCTGCCCCTCAGGCCCCTCCTCAGGCCCTTCCTCAGGGCAGACCTCCCGCCCCTCAGGCCCCTCCTCAGGGCAGACCTCCCGCCCCTCGGGCCCCTCCTCAGGGCAGACCTCCCGCCCCTCGGGTCCCTCCTCAGGCCTCTCCTCAGGACAGACCTCTAGCCCCTCAGGCTCCTCCTCAAGACAGATTCTAGCCCCTCAGGCCCCTCCTCAGCTTAGACCTCCCGCCCTTCAGGCCCCTCCTCAGGGCAGACCTCCCGCCCTTCAGGCCCCTCCTCAGGACAGACCTCCCGCCCCTCAGGCCCCTCCTCAGGACAGACCTCCCGCCCCTCAGGCCCCTCCTCAGGACAGACCTCCCGCCCCTCAGGCCCCTCCTCAGGACAGACCTTCCGCCCTTCAGGCCCCTCCTCAGGGCAGACCTCCCGCCCCTCAGGCCCCTCCTCAGGACAGACCTCCCGCCCCTCAGGCCCCTCCTCAGGACAGACCTCCCGCCCAGGACAGACCTCCCGCCCCTCGGGCCCCTCCTCAGGACAGACCTCCCGCCCCTCAGGCCCCTCCTCAGGACAGACCTCCCGCCCAGGACAGACCTCCCGCCCCGGGCCCCCTCCTCAGGACAGACCTCCCGCCCCTCAGGCCCCTCCTCAGGCCCCTCCTCGGGGCAGACCTCCCGCCCCTCAGGCCCCTCCCTCGGGGCAGACCTCCCCTCCCCTCAGTCCCCTCCTCAGGACAGACCTCCCGCCCCTCAGGCCTCTCCTCAGGACAGACCTCCCGCCCCTCAGGCCCCTCCTCAGGCCCCCTCCTCAGGACAGACCTCCGGCCCCTCAGGCCCCTCCTCGGGGGCAGACCTCCCTCCCCTCAGTCCCCTCCTCAGGACAGACCTCCCGCCCCTCAGGCCTCTCCTCAGGACAGACCTCCCGCCCCTCAGGCCTCTCCTCAGGACAGACCTCCCGCCCCTCAGGCCCCTCCCACCACTGAGCACTGTGTGAAGAGCCCAGAGTGCCCTGGCCAGCCTGTTCCAGGGCACAGGGGACAAAAAGGCACATCCTCGGGACACAGATCCGGACCAGAGGCCTCTTTCTCTGCTTCCCGAGTCACCCAGCAGACCCCAGACCAAACAAGGGCAAGGAGGACTGTCCTTCCCATGACTCCCCCACCCCCTGTCCCTGGCTGCCCTCTGCTTCCCAGACCCTCCGCTTCCACCAGGCAGGCTTGAGGGGGGGTAAGCAGGCCTGGGACACCTGTATGGCAACTACAGCGGCTATGGTTCCTGAAGCATCAGCAGGGGCATGCGTGTGGATTTCAGCATGTGTGCACACATGCACACATGAATCCCACATTAACATGCACACACAAACATGTTCCACATTCACACATGCACACACAAACACATTCCATATTTACACACGCACACATGCACACACAAATACGTCCCACATTCATGCTTGCACACACATACACTGACAAACATGTCTACTTCATGTATGCACACGTGTGCAAACAAACACTTCCCACATTCATGCATGTACATATTACACACAAACATGTCCCACAGTCACACATGCACACAAACACATCCCACATTCACACATGCACACACAAACATCCCATATTCACATATGCACACACAAACACTTCCCACATTTACACATGTACACATTACACACAAACATGTCCTACAGTCACACATGCACACACAAACATATCCCATATTCACATATACATACACAAACACGTCACACATGCACATACATCCACACACAAACACGTCCACATTCACACATGCACATACATGCACACACAAACACATCCCACATTCATGCATGTACATATGCACACACAAACACGTCCCACATTTCTTACATGCACACAGGCACACACAAACACGTCCCACACTTATGCATGCACACGGGCACACACAAACATGTCCCACATTCGCTTATGCGTACACGCAAACATGTGTTCTACATTTGCTCAGATGTGCGCACACATGCACTTGGCAGCATGCATGTTGAGTGTGGCCCACATGTGCTGGTGCACACGGGCTTGCACGCCCCGGCCTTGCCGCAGAGCCTGCCGGGAGGAGCCGCTGGGCCTCTGCTCCCACGCTCGCCCCGCCTCCTGCAGACTGCCCTGGTGACTTGCTCCAGAAACCGCCAGGAACAAGTGTGCCAGGGCGAGCCCTCAGAGTCTGTCTGCCCGGGGGGGTGAGGGGGAGGCCCAGCACAGGCGCTCAGGCTCCGGAGGTGAAGGTCGGCCACATTCCTGGCGCTGGGACGCCGGAATTCTGACATCAGATTTTCCATGCTCAGAGGGGGAGGAGCTGGGTGGCTGCCAGGAGGAGCAGTGGGCAGAGGCTCGGCCACGCTGGGCCTTGCTCAGAGCCGAGCCCGGCTGCTGGCCTGCCTGAGCCTCGCAGCCCTCTGGGACAGTCTGTCCTGCTCCAGGCTCTGCTCCTGAGTCACTGATGCTGAGGGACGCCAAGAATAGCCACAGCAGCCGGCCCAGTCATTACTGGGCAAACCCAGAGCGGCTCCTGGGGCCTCCCTGTCCCCATCGCCCTCCCTTGAGAAGCCTGGAGGAGGCGCTGCTGCCTCCCTGGGTTGGGGATGACTCCTCTGTCCCTCAACCTGCCCCAGACCCTGAGACCCTTCTCCCTGTAGGCCTGGATATTGTGTCTGCAGGGGGTGGAATGTGCTGGGGTGGGGGTATAGGGCATATGTGTGCAGGGGTGGGGAGTGCAGCATGTGGGGAGTGCAGGGTTGGGGGGGAGGGCAGGGTTGGGGAGTGCAGGGTAGGGTATGCAGGGAGTGGGGAGTGCAGGGGGTGGGTTGCAGGGTTGAGGAGGGCAGGGGTGAGGTGTGCAGGGGTGGGATGTTCAGGGGTAGAGTGTGTAGGGGTGGGGAATGCAGGGTAGTGTGTTTGGGGGTGGGGAGAGCAGGGTTTGGGAGTGCAGGGTTTGGGAGTGCAGGGGTTGGGTGTGCAGGGGTGGGTTGCAGGGTTGTGGAGTGCAGGGTTGTGGAGTGCAGGTTGGGGAGGGCAGGGTTCAGGTGTGCAGGGGTGGGCAGTGCTCGAGTGGGGAGGGCAGTGTTGGTGTGTGCAGGGGTGGGGGTGTGCAGGGGTGGGTGTGCAGGGGTAGGATGTGCAGGGGGTGGGTGTGCAGGGGTGGATGTGCGGGGGCAGGGTGTGCAGGGGTGGGATGTGCAGGGGTGGGATGTGCAGGGTGGGATGTGCAGGGGTGGGTGTGCGGGGCAGGGTGCAGGGGTGGGTGTGCGGGGGCAGGGTGTGCAGGGGTGGGATGTGCAGGGGTGGGTGTGCAGGGGTGGGTGTGCAGGGGTGGGTGTGCAGGGGTGGGTGTGCGGGGGCAGGGTGTGCAGGGGTGAGGTGTGCGGGGGTGAGGTGTGCAGGGTGGGATGTGCAGGGGTGGGTGTGCAGGGGTGGGTGTGCAGGGGTGGGTGTGCGGGGGTGGGGTGTGCAGGGGTGGGTGTGCGGGGCGGGGTGTGCAGGGGTGGGATGTGCAGGGGCGGGGTGTGCAGGGGTGGGTGTGCAGGGGTGGGGTGCGAGGGGTGGGTGTCGAGGGGGCAGGGTGTGCAGGGGTGGGATGTGCAGGGGTGGGTGTGCAGGGGTGGGTGTGCAGGGGTGGGTGTGCAGGGGTGGGGTGTGCAGGGTGGGTGTGCGGTGGCGGGGTGTGCGGGGTTGCAGATGCTTCGGAGGACAGGGCACATGACTCGGGTCCCAGCAGGAAAATGACACGTTGAGGGACCCTCTGAGCCTGACCTCACCTAAGGACCCTACACCTGCCATAGCCACCCAAGGGCCCTGGCCTGGAACTAGTCCCTCAGGGGCCCCAAGGGTCTGGATCCATGAGGTGTCACTGACGCGTAACCCAGAGAAGGGACCCCAGGGGTCTGCTGGCCTGGACAATCACTCCCCAACACCCCCAGCCGGCGTCCGGCTCCCCTGCAGGTCTGCCCATGGAGCGCAGCCCTCGAGAGAAGCACGAGAACAGTCAGGAGCTCTGGCTGCCCAGGCCTGGTGGGCTGACCACGGCACTAGGGGGAGCAGGAGCCAGTGGGCTGACCACGGCTCTTGGGGCAGCAGGGGCCCGTGGGCTGACCACGGCTCCGGGGCAGCAGGGCCCGGTGGGCTGACCACACCACTCGGGGCAGCAGGGCACGGTGGGTTGACCACGGCTCTCGGGGCAGCAGGGCCCGGTGGGCTGACCACGGCCCTCGGGGCAGCAGGGCACGGTGGGCTCTCCACGGCCCTCGGGGCAGCAGGGCCCGGTGGGCTGACCACGGACCTCGGGGCAGCAGGGCCCGGTGGGCTGACCACGGCCCTCGGGGGCAGCAGGGCACGGTGGGCTGACCACGGGCCTCGGGGGGAGCAGGCCAGGGCTTTGCCAGCTGTGCAGTGAGCGTTTGGGGGCCGCCCCCCCCCAGGTGCACCTCTCTGACATGCGTCCCTGGGTGGGGCCCACGCAGCCCCCACCAGCCCGGGCTGCCCAGAACGCAGGAACCAGCTCTCAAGGTCCAGCAGGTGGGTCCTGGCTTCTTCTGGCCCCAGCCAGGCAGAGAGCAGCCGTGGACCGCAGGGGGCTGTTTCAGCGTGGTGGGGGAGTCGCTGCCTTCTGTGGGGCAGTGACTGGCACCTTCTGTGCGAGGCCTCGCTGCCCACAGGCGCTGCACCGTCCTGGAGGCCCGTTTGCATTGAGCGGGACCGTGAGGCGCCCGCAGGCCCTTCCAGAACTACCTTCTCAGGCCTGCGCAGGGGCCTCACACTGGGGTACAGGCCGAGGGGACCCCCTTCCCTTTCCCTTTCCCTTTCCCCTTTCCCTTTCCCCTTTCCCCTTTCCCCCTTTCCACCAACTGCAGTTATCTGGCCTGGGTGGGGGTGAGGCAGAGGCGAGGCGGGTGTCCCCCCTACCCCCTCCCAATCCTCCAACGTGCCCCTGCTGCTGGGACGGGGCCAGCCTTCAGGGAAGGGGCTGGCCTCCAGGGCTTCCCACACACACGCACACGCACGCACACACACGCCTCCCGCGCCCCCCCCCACCCTCCTCCCGTGTACTCTGCCCTGCCCAGCACTCGCCTCATGCCCCACCTGCACGGCTCTTGCCTTCTCTGTCTTCATGACGGGGCCTGTGTGGACCAGCTCTGGGAGCGGCTCTGGGAGAAGCTCAGCTCAGTCCTGTGACCAGGCGAGCTCAGGGCAGGCAGAGAAAGGGGTGCTTTCCACGGGGCCCCTTCCAGCTGCCCTGGGCCCAGATCCTGGTCAAGGCCTAGGCAAGAGCCTGAGCCCAGAGGGGTCCTGGGACAAAGCCACGGCTGGCCTTCCTGGGGGTACCCTGAGGGGCCTTCCGGGGGCTCTTGGCTCATGCCTGCCTGACCTTTGCCTCACACCTGCCCAAGGAATCAAGAAATTCCAAAGAAACCCGCCGGCATGCCCAGCCCAGCGCCAGCGGCATGCGGCACCCTGGCCGCACGGGTCCGGCTCTGGGCGGCAGCACCTGCCACCTGTCAGATCTCCCTGGAGAAGCCCCCGACGCGCCCCTGCTCAGACCCCTCCCTCCTCGCGAGTCTCCTACCCCAGCTCTGCCCCCCGTGCCCGAGCTGGAGCCCTGTCTGGAGTCAGGGCGGGCGCTGAGTGCGTGCTCGCCTTCCTGTCTGCCCGCAGGCACCCTGGAGCGTCCTGGCCACCACCTGCCCCACCCTGCCTCGGTCACAGCAGGTGGCGCAGGTGACTCAGACACGGGCCAGGCCCCCCTTGCCCTTTGCTCGTGGGTGCAGCTGTGCCAGGCCCTTGCCCGCCCACCCAGAGCTGCCCCTGAGCAAGTGTTGGGCGCTGTCAACCCTCCAGACACTCTGACGTTTTCTCACGATGCCGAGCCAGACTCTGCCCTGGGGTGGGGTCCAGGCCAGTCCTCCTGCTCCCGAAGGTTGGGTGCGAAATGGCGTCCACGGGGCCCAAAGCAGGCCTGCTGGCCTCCGACCCTCGCACTCAGACTGGGCTCCCAGGTCCTGGGCTCAGCGGCTGAACCGCCCCTCCTGCTGGTGCCAGAGTTAAGCACCCCGAGCCGGCGCGGGACCATGCCCCTGCTCTGCAGCCCCGGGGGCCTCCAGCCCGCATGACTTGGGGGGACATGATGGAGCCCCCGGGTGCAAAGAGCAGGGGCACATAAGTGGGCTCAGGTGGGTCATCGCGGGCTTCCTGGCAGGAGGCCTGGGGCAGCAGAGGCGGACGGAAGGGGGAGGATGCACAAGTCTGGCTGAGCCCACCAGGGGCCCGAGCCCCTGGCACCAGGGGCACAGCCTGGGACCCTCCACAGCTCCAGCTGGGTGCCCTTGGGGTACGGGGCCTCCTGTCCTCTGGGGGCTAAACCAGGGTCAAAGGACTTGGGCTCAGCTGACCCTTGATCCCCGATGCCCTCTGACCCCAGCTGTGCCTGGCTGGCCCCGTCCCCCGATGCCCTCTGAGCCCAGCTGGGCATCTCCCTCCTGGTACTGGCTTGGCATGGCCCCAGGCGACCCTCCCTGCAGGACTGAGGCCGTGGGCTGCCCCCTGCCCCCGGCTTGGCACGTGTCTCACCCACAGGCAGGTTATTCTCGGAGCTTTTCTCCTGCTTCATGAATCTTTCGTGCCGCACAGAGTTAGCGACTGGCCTCATTAGCAGCCACCTCCGGCCCGATTCTGCCAAGGTCGCACCGTCCCGGTGCTGCTCGTGCCCAGCCCATGGGGCGGTGCCTGCTGGGGTCACCTGTGAGGGCCTCCAGGGGACTCGGGGGGGCTCAGGGGGTCTGAGGGGTCCAGCCCCCGCACAGGGCAGAGCCTCAGAGGTGCTTAAGGCCACTCTGGGGAGTGCTCCTCCCTGAGAGGATGCAGCCGGCGCCGTGGGCATCGGGGCATGGGGGGCATGTGGGCATGGGGGGCATGGGGTTATGAAGGCATGGGGGCATGGGGGCATGGGGGGCATGGGGGGTATGGGGTTATGAAAGCATGGGGGCATGGGACATGGGGGCATAGTGGCATGGGGGCATGGGGGGGCATGGAGGTATGGGTCAAGAGGGGCATGGGGGCATGGGGCATAGGGGCATGAGGGCATGGGGGGGCATGGGCGCATGGGGGGCATGGGGGGCATGGGGGCATAGGGGCATGAGGGCATGGGGGCATGGGGGCATGGGCGCATGGGGGCATGGGGGCATGGGGTCATGGGCGCATGGGGGCATGGGGGGCATGGGGGCATAGGGGCATGAGGGCATGGGGGCATGGGGGCATGGGGGCATGGCGCATGGGGGGCATGGGGGGCATGGGGTCATGGGCGCATGGGGGCATGGGGGCATGGGGGCATGGGGGCATGGGGGCATGGGGCATGGGTGCATGGGGGCATGGGGTCATGGGTGAATGGGCGCATGGGGGCATGGGGGCATGGGGGCATGAGGGCATGGGGGCATGGGGGCATGGGGACATGGGGGCATGGGGGGCATGGGGGCATGGGGGTCATGGGGACATGGGGCATGGGGGCATGGGAGCATGGGGGCATGGGGTCATGGGGGGCATGGGGGCATGGGGTCATGGGGGGCATGGGGGCATGGGGTCATGGGTGAATGGGGGCATGGGGGGCATGGGGACATGGGGCATGGGGGCATGGGAGCATGGGGGGGCATGGGGGCATGGGGGCATGGGGGGCATGGGGTCATGGGTGAATGGGGGCATGGGGGCATGGGGACATGGGGGCATGGGGTCATGGGTGAATGGGGGCATGGGGGGCATGGGGTCATGGGGGGGCATGGGGGCATGGGCGCATGGGGGGCATGGGGGCCTGGGGGCATGGGGCATGGGGGCATGTGGGCATGGGGCATGGGGGCATGGGGGCATGGGGGCATGGGGGGCATGGGGGGGGGGGGCATGTGGGCATGGGGGCATGTGGGCATAGGGGCATGAGGGCATGGGGGCATGGGGACATGGGGGCATGGGGGACAAGGGGTCATGGGGGCATGGGGTCATGGGCGCATGGGGGGTATGGGGGCATGGGGACATGGGGGGGCATGGGGACATGGGGGCATGGGGGCATGGGGGCATGGGGGCATGGTGGCATGGGGGCATGGGGCATGGGGGCATGGGGGCATGGGGGCATGGTGGCATGGGCGCATGGGGGGCATGGGGGACATGGGGTCATGGGGGCATGGGGGGGCATGGGGGCATGGGGGCATGGGGGCATGGGGGCATGGGGGGCATGGGGACATGGGGGGCATGGGGGGCATGGGGACATGGGGGGGGGGGGCATGGGGGCATGGGGGGGCATGGGGGCATGGGGGCATGGGGGCCTGGGGTCATGGGGGGCATGGGGGCATGGGGGACATGGGGGGGCATGGGGTCATGGGGGCATGGGGCCATAGGGGGGGCATGTGGGCATGGGGGCATGGGGGCATGGGGGCATGGGGGCATGGGGTCATGGGGGCATGGGCGCATGGGGGCATGGGGGCATGGGCACATGGGGGCATGGGGGCATGGGCGCATGGGGGCATGGGCACATGGGGGCATGGGGGCATGGGGCATGGGGGCATGGGGGGCATGGGCGCATGGGGGCATGGGGGGCATGGGGGCATGGGGGGCATGGGGGCATAGGGGCATGGGGGCATGGGGACAGGGAGGAGCCAAGGGCGGGTCCCAGGGTGGGCGCCTGACTAGGAGCTTCTTTGAACGTCGGCCTGTGCTTGGGGGCCCTGGGTCCTGCTGGGCCTCCCCGACACCCGCGCCCTGCTGCCCCACCAGCCCTGCCCCCAGCTGGCATCGCCCAGGCCAAGTCTGGGCTCTCCACTCCCCATGGGTCCAAGGCTCTGCTGGACTCCACCAGAAGGTCCAACTGGGCAGGCAGGCGAGGCTCGGGGGGTGGGCGGGCCCCGTGGCTAGTGGAGGAGCTGTCCCCAGGAGGCTGTGTCCGGACGGGATGCTCAGGCGGTGGGAAGGTGGGCCTGGAGTGGACAGCTCTTACAGGTCCAGCGCTCCGCAGCCCTAGAGAGGGCCCAGGCCCACCCTGGAGTGCTCCAGCTCCGGAGAGCACCGGAGGGGCCCCGCAGCTCATCCTCTGGGCCTGCGTGTGAGGAGGTGACGCCGGGCCTTTGTGGAGTAAATATTTCAGTTGACTCATGTTTCAGACAGGAAACAGCCTAATTAAATCAGCCAGTTTTTGTGGAGAGGCTGCCAGGGGGCTCTCGGTTCTCCGCTGCCTTTGCTGGAGCCAGAAGCCGCCTTGAGCCTCCTGCTTCCCGCGTCTGGGAGCCCGCAGAGCCTTCTCAGGGAAGGTTCTCGTGGGGGGCACGCTGACCACAGGACGGGCAGGGCAGGTTCCACTGGGCCCACGGCAGCCGTGTGTGCTGCACCGCCGAGTCACGCTGCCCGCGGACCCCACACCCACCAGAGTCGAGCCGTGCCTGCACCCACAGAGCGCACAGTCCCGCACAGCTGTGCTAATGCAGCACTAGGGCCGATGGAGGAGACCCAAAGGGAAGGAGGCCGCCCCGAGGAGAGCCCTGGGCGCGGAGCTCTGGCTGCTGAGACCCACCCCTGGTGCTGTGGGAATGGCAGAACCACCCAGCCTGACCTGCTGGCTGATGCCCTTAGGGACTCTCCCAACGTGCAAGATCAGGGCTGGGTGAAGCCCCTGCTCAGGTTCAGGTGGGGCCGCAGCCCGCAGGTCCCGGGGACAAGCTCCTGCGGCCCCACGGGGCCTCTCAATGCCCACGTCCTCGGCTGACTCCACCTGGTGCCCTGAGAGGTTCAATCCCTGTTGCTCCCAGCACTCAGGCCTCGCCCGTCACACGCAGGCCCTACGGTGGTCCTGATCAGGCCTCGCCGTCACACGCAGGCCCTACGGTGGTCCTGATCAGGCCTCGCCGTCACACGCAGGCCCTACGGTGGTCCTGATCAGGCCTCGCCGTCACACGCCAGGCCCTACGGTGGTCCTGATCAGGCCTCGCCGTCACTCGCAGGCCCTACGGTGGTCCTGATCAGGCCTCGCCGTCACACGCAGGCCCTACGGTGGTCCTGAGACCCTGGGGACGGTGGTGGGGCCGTGCGCCCCTGGAGGGCAGCCTTTCCTCTGGTTGCACTTAAGAAGGTTGTTCTGGGTGACACGGGTGATTTTCTCCTGAGGAGGTGTCAGGCCATATCCGTTTGGGAATGTGTCTCCTAGCTGTCGTGACAATGACGTTCCACTGTTAACTGCTATAGTTATTGCTCATCTGGGGCCCACAGCAGCGGGTGCAGGGCTTACTCCTTGCTCTGGGCTCCGGGCGTTGGTACTGGAGGTTAACCAGCGTTGGCCACACACAAGGCGGTAGCTCCGCCCGGTCTCTCCAGCCCTAAGTGCCATCACGGCTTCCTTCTAGGCCCTGAAGGGGCCACCCGGTCTCCCCAAGCCCAGGCTTGGCGTCGCGAGGCCCTTGCCACGCTCGCTGGTAGGTGCCAGCCTTCACCTGCAGCCGGTGGGGAGAGGATGGGCTCCCCCTGTCTGCCCTGACCTCACTGCCAAAGCCAGCGGAAGCCACGGCTCAGCTGCGCTCTTGAGGCGTCAGGGCGTACCTCAGCACGGCGGGCAGTGCCGCGGCTGTTCGTGGCGTGTGCATGGCGTGTGCATGGCGTGTGCATGGCGTGGTGCATGGTTGTGGCGCGTGGGCCGCCACTTTGCTCCGTGGCGTGTATGGCGTAGGCATGTCGATCTACCTCCGCTGGTCCCTTTCTGAGATCGCTCTTTGGGTTGAGCTGATAAGCCGGCTTCCCTTTCCTTCCCCTCTGTGGCTGTGCCCTGCGCGGCCAGGGGCTACCCTGTCCAGTGCGAGCATGCCCTGCCCCGTAAGGGCTGGCCCCCCCCAGAGCGAGCATGCCCCGCCCCCATCAGGGCTCGCCCCGCCCAGAGCGAGCATGCCCCGCCCCCCCTCAGGGCTCGCCCTCCCAGAGCGAGCATGCCCCGCCCCCATCAGGATTTGCCCCGCCCAGAGCGAGTATGCCCCCGCCCCCTCAGGGCTCCGCCTCCCCAGAGCGAGCATGCCCCGCCCCATCAGGATTTGCCCCCCCCAGAGCGAGTATGCCCCGCCCCCTCAGGGCTCGCCCCTCCCAGAGCGAGCATGCCCCCGCCCCATCAGGATTTGCCCCGCCCAGAGCGAGTATGCCCCGCCTCCATCAGGGCTCGCCCCCAGAGTGAGCATGCCCCCGCCCCTCAGGGCTCGCCCCCAGAGCGAGTATGCTCATCTCTTCCCGTTTCTTGATATGGAAGGCAGATAAAAGTAGGTGATGTGCCTTTGCAGGTTATTAAGGGACTTTCCATAAAGTGCTGTTTTCAGCTTTTGATCACATGCGATTTATCCCTTAGAGTTTTTCTGTCCTCTCTAAGCACTCTTTGCTCATTCCAAAGCCTAAAAAATACCCACATATGTTCTAGAGTCATTGGCTTTAGCTTTTTGTCGGGCCTGGCCTGCTCCCAGCGAGGTCGGGCACCATGTGAAGATGCAGGCCTGTTTGATCCTGGCTCTGAGGGCCAGACCTGCGCTTCCTGTTGGACCGGCACCCGGTGGGCGCTGGTGGGCTGACAGGTCCCTGTCTCTGACCCAACTGCCAGTGGGACTCGTGTGACCCTCCAGGTGAGGCCGCTGAAGCTGGAGGTGAGTCCGACACTGGTGCCAGTCTCTCACGGACGCCTTCCTTCTGTGCTGGCCTTCCGTGCTTACACCTTGCTTTGTTCCTAAGCAGTTTGACCTTACATGTTGCTAGTGAAACATTTATTTCAGAGTCAGATACTTGGAAATGCAACAGCCCTTTGGAGACTTTTCCCCAGCAGAGTCTGTAGCTCCCCAGGGTGAGCCCCTGGGTTGCGGCCAGGCTGTGTCTTCCTTCCGGTCCCCACGGTTTATTTTCCATAGCTTCTCACATTGCACAGGTCAGCCGGGCAGGTGAGAGTGGACGGAGGGTCCAGTCAACCTGGCATCCTCTGATGTGTCTGGCGAGATCGAGGACCTCCCTTGTTTCTTTTCTCTCATTTTGGTTCACACCTGGCGTGCTCAGGGGTTACTCCTGTGGTGCTGGGGAGCCTATGAGACTCTAGGGATGGGACCTGGGCAAGCCGCAGGCAAAAGCAAACCCCCTCCCCACTGTGCTATTGCTCCAGCCCCTCCCTTCACTTCATCTTGTGACTTTCACCCAGAGGGACGTCAAATTGCCAGGTGTCTCTAGCCGAGCACTCCCCGCATCTGTGGAGACCACGGACCACATTTCTCTGGCTTAATCTGTTTTGTGGTCAGACCCAGTTAGGCATGTTGCTTTATTGCTCTTCCAGCCTGCTCTGATTTGCTGATGACTGTCCAGGACGTCTCTTTGATAGGCCTCGGGGAGGTCGGCCCCTACCCTGCTGCTCTCGGTGTTGTTATCTAGTTCCTGTAGCAGGGCAGAGTCAGTATCATAAAGTGCATTGGGAAAGTTTTTCACATTTCTGGAACAGCAAGTGAAGAGCTTGGCATGACTTTCATGCACTGTGGGCTGTGCACTTTGCTCTGTGGGAAGGAGGCCACGGAGCCCGACTCGGAGAGACACGAGACGCTCAGGCCACTTCCTGTGAGGCCCTCAACAGAGCCTGCCCTCTCTTTCCAGAGGCGCTGTTCCCTCACTGCGGACTCTGTGGCCTGAAATGTCCCGTGGTCCTGCTCTTGTCTCGAGGGCTGGTTTCCTTCCTCAGGGCCCTTTCTATTGAGTAAGGATTGTAGTGATCGGGCCAGAGGGTGTTTTCCTCATACATGGTTGACACGGTTTCGATCCTGAGCCCACCATGGAGTGCAGAGTGAG
The DNA here is from genome assembly GCA_021461705.1 of Cryptotis parvus. Classification (NCBI taxonomy): domain Eukaryota; kingdom Metazoa; phylum Chordata; class Mammalia; order Eulipotyphla; family Soricidae; genus Cryptotis; species Cryptotis parvus. Next base: position 49,755 of record JAJIBD010006726.1, on the reverse strand, counting down.
GAGTGAGTCCTGAGCACCGCCGGTGTGGCCCCAAAACCAGAAATAAAGAATAGAAGAAGGTGCTCCCCACAGACACGGGAGGGCTCAGCTCACGGAGGATGCAGAGAGGTGCTCACGGACCTGTCAGTGAGGGTCACACAAAAGCAGGCCATGAGGACCAGGTGGCACTTGCCCAGGCATCAAGGGCTTTCGGTGCTGCACAAGGGACGGCCAAGTCCGTGCCCTGCGGGTGTCCAGGCTAGAGCCTCGCCTCCGGCAGCCCCAGAGCTGAGGGGCTGGAAGGCAGGCAGGGCCAGAAGGGAGTCCCCGCCAGGGCTCACACTTCCTGGGCACACGAGCAGGGGCGCACCTGCTGCATGCCCTGTGATTGGCCTGGCCCCCACATGCTCAAGGGAGTGGTGGACACGATTGGTAGTGGACACGCCATCATCCAGTGCCCTGCCCCATCTCTGCCCTGTGACCCCAGCGGCAGCTTCTCCTGACAGTGTCAGCGAGTGCCCCCAGTTACGGCACTCAGGGAATATGTGCAAAGGAGCAAATGACTGAGTGATGGGCAGAATTCACAGACGGGGAAGTGGACGGAGCAACGGAGAATGGACGGATGACAGGTGGAGGATGGACGGAGGGGTGTGATGCGTGGGAAGACAAGGGCTAGTGCAGAGGAGGGGGACGGGAGGGCAGGTGCTGAGGAGGACAGGTGATGGGAGGACAGGTGATGGGAGGACAGGTGATGGGAGGACAGGTGATGGGGAGGACAGGTGATGGGAGGACAGGTGATGGGGGAGGACAGGTGATGGGAGGACAGGTGATGGGAAGGACAGGTGATGGGGAGGACAGGTGATGGGAGGACAGGTGATGGGAAGGACAGGTGATGGGGAGGACAGGTGATGGGGAGGACAGGTGATGGGGGGAGGACAGGTGGATGGGAGGACAGGTGATGGGGAGGACAGGTGATGGGAGGACAGGTGATGGGGGAGGACAGGTGATGGGAGGACAGGTGATGGGAAGGACAGGTGATGGGGAGGACAGGTGATGGGAGGGACAGGTGATGGGGGAGGACAGGTGATGGGAGGACAGGTGATGGGAAGGACAGGTGATGGGGAGGGCAGGTGATGGGGAGGACAGGTGATGGGAGGACAGGTGATGGGGAGGACAGGTGATGGGGAGGACAGGAGATGGGGAGGACAGGTGATAGGGAGGACAGGTGATGGGAGGACAGCTGATGGGGAGGACAGGTGATGGGAGGACAGGTGATGGGAGGACAGGTGATGGGGAGGACAGGTGATGGGGAGGACAGGTGATGGGAGGACAGGTGATGGGAGGACAGGTGATGGGAGGACAGATGATGGGGAGGACAGGTGATGGGAGGACAGGTGATGGGAGGACAGGTGATGGGAGAACAGGTGATGGGAAAGACAGGTGATGGGAGGACAGGTGATGGGGAGGACAGGTGATGGGAGGACAGGTGATGGGAGGACAGGTGATGGGAGGACAGGTGATGGGAGGACAGGTGATGGGGAGGACAGGTGATGGGAGGACAGGTGATGGGAGGACAGGTGATGGGGAGGACAGGTGATGGGGAGGACAGGTGATGGGAGGACAGGTGATGGGAGGACAGGTGATGGGAGGACAGATGATGGGGAGGACAGGTGATGGGAGGACAGGTGATGGGAGGACAGGTGATGGGAGAACAGGTGATGGGAAAGACAGGTGATGGGAGGACAGGTGATGGGGAGGACAGGTGATGGGAGGACAGGTGATGGGAGGACAGGTGATGGGAGGACAGATGATGGGGAGGACAGGTGATGGGAGGACAGGTGATGGGAGGACAGGTGATGGGAGAACAGGTGATGGGAAAGACAGGTGATGGGAGGACAGGTGATGGGGAGGACAGGTGATGGGAGGTCAGGTGATGGGAGGACAGGTGATGGGAGAACAGGTGATGGGAAAGACAGGTGATGGGAGGACAGGTGATGGGGAGGACAGGTGATGGGAGGACAGGTGATGGGGAGGACAGGTGATGGGAGGACAGGTGATGGGAGGACAGGTGATGGGAGAACAGGTGATGGGAGGACAGGTGATGGGAGGACAGGTGATGGGAGGACAGGTGATGGGAGGACAGGTGATGGGAGGACAGGTGATGGGGAGGACAGGTGATGGGAGGACAGGTGATGGGAGGACAGGTGATGGGGAGGACAGATGATGGGGAGGACAGGTGATGGGGAGGACAGGTGATGGGAGGACAGGTGATGGGGAGGACAGGTGATGGGAGGACAGGTGATGGGGAGGACAGGTGATGGGAGGACAGGTGATGGGGAGGACAGGTGATGGGAGGACAGATGATGGGGAGGACAGGTGATGGGAGGACAGGTGATGGGAGGACAGGTGATGGGGAGGACAGATGATGGGGAGGACAGGTGATGGGGAGGACAGGTGATGGGGAGGACAGGTGATGGGGAGGACAGGTGATGGGGAGGGCAGGTGTTGGGGGAGGGCAGGAGAGGGGGGCAGGTGCTGGCGCAGGTGCTGGGGGCGTGGTGGGTGGGTGGTATTTTAGCCTACAAGGTCTTCTTGGGCTTGAGTCCGCTTTGGCTCTATCCATGCCCTGAACCCTGACATGTGAGTTGGCGCCTGCCGTCTCGAAGCCTGGGCTGTCTTGGCTTTGGGACCAAGGCTTAGGGCAGAGGCTCAGCGGTTAGGCAGCACCCCAGGGTGCTGTAGGATATCTCTCAGGAAGCAGCCACACCACCTTCCCCAGGTGAGTCTGGCGTCAGGAACTACTGTCCTCAATGTGAGCGCCAGCTGAGGCCTCACGGGGCAGTGCTAAACTCATTTTCTGTGTGTCCAACCCTGTTTCCTTCCCCAAGTGAGCTGTTTCTGGGCAGTGCAGCTCAAACCAGAGTCACAGGTGGAGGCACCGTGGCAGGAATAGGCTGTGCCGTTACCTGCTGACACCAACACCCCGCTGGAGACATGGGCTGTGCCGTTACCTGGTGACACCAACACCCGCTGGAGACATGGGCTGTGCTGTTACCTGGTGACGCCACTACCGTGTGGAGACGTGGGCTGTGCTGTTACCGGCTGACACCAACACCCCATGGAGACGTGGGCTGTGCTGTTACCGGCTGACACCAACACTCCGCGGAGACATGAGCTGTGCTGTTACTGGCTGACACCAACACCCCGCGAGACATGGGCTGTGCCGTTACCTGGTGCGCCACTACCCCGTGGAGATGTGGGCTGTGCCGTTACCGGCTGACACCAACACCCTGCGAGATGTGGGCTGTGCTGTTACCAGCTGGCACCAACACCCCATGGAGACGTGGGCTGTGCTGTTACCGGCTGACACCAACACTCCGCGGAGATGTGGGCTGTTCTGTTACTGGCTGACACCAATACCTCGTGAGACGTGGGCTGTGCCATTACCTGGTAACACCATCATCCCATGGAGACATGGGCTGTGCCGTTACCTGGTGACGCCACCACCCCGCAGAGACCAAAGGGCAGAGAGTGAGGACCGTTGTTCCCAGCCACTCACTGATGTCCGGAGCTTGTAAACATGGTAGCACATAGGCGAAAGACCACCACAGAGGGCAGGACGTGGCGGGGGCTGCCTGACCTCCACAGCAAGGCCTGTGGAAGTATCTCCTGCCCTCTCAAACTCTGCTTACGGCCACCTTCCATGCTGGCCGAACAGCAAGTGGGCTCTGCCGTGGGCAATTTTCCATGTAAAATCCTACTGTGAGCCCTGAGTGGACAGCTAAGGCCCCGTACAGACCACAGGGGCGCCCACTCGCGGACAGCTAAGGCCCCGTACAGACCACAGGGCGTCCACTCGCGGACAGCTAAGGCCCCGTACAGACCGCAGGGCGCCCACTCGCGGACAGCTAAGGCCCCGTACAGACCGCAGGGCGCCCACTCACGGACAGCTAAGGCCCCGTTACAGACCGCAGGGGCGTCCACTCGGGGACAGCTAAGGCCCATACAGACCGCAGGGCGTCCACTCGCGGACAGCTAAGGCCCCGTACAGACCGCAGGGGCGTCCACTCGCGGACAGCTAAGGCCCCGTACAGACCGCAGGGCGTCCACTCGGACAGCTAAGGCCCCGTACAGACCGCAGGGCGTCCACTCACGGACAGCTAAGGCCCCGTGACAGACCGCAGGGCGTCCACTGCGGACAGCTAAGGCCCCGTACAGACCGCAGGGCGTCCACTCGCGGACAGCTAAGGCCCCGTACAGACCGCAGGGCGTCCACTCGCGGACAGCGACGGCCCCGTACAGACCGCAGGGCGTCCACTAGCGGACAGCTAAGGCCTGGGCCCCTCGCGCGGGGTCCTGACTCTGCCCCCGGCCCTGCCGCCTCGGCCCGACCTCCCGAGCCGGGGTTCGAACTCGGAACCCGCTCCAGCGGGCCCGGGGAGGGGCCCAGCAGGCAGCCCAGGGGCGTGTGGCTCCCTTTAAGAGGCGTCTGCGGGGCCTCCGGTGACGTCACGGGCGCGCGCGGCGGAGTCGGGGTGCGACGCTGTGGGTGGGGGCAGGGCGGGGTGCCCGGTGGGGCGAGCGCGAACCGGGGGGCCGTGGAGGCTGGGCCGGCTCCGCTCGCCGCCGCGCAGGCGCACAGACCCCGCCCCGCAGGCCGAGCCTCGGCGCCAGCGTCCTCCCGCGGCCCTCCAGGCACTGGACGCCGCTCCGCCCGCTCCCCGCCGCGCGGGCCCCGCCTCTCAGGGCCCGTGGGCCCCGCCCCTCGCCCCGCCCCCCCTCGCCCCGCCTCCTCGCTGCCCCGCTGGAGCGCGGCTAGACTTTAGCTGGGGGCGGGACCGTTTAGGGGGCGTGGCCTTGGGGCAGGCCCTTTCAGGGGCGGCCGGCTGGGGGACTCGGTTAGGATGGGGCGGGGCTCAAGGCGGGGCGGCCTCTCCACGGCAGCCAGCTCGGGGGCAGGGCTAGGGTGGGCGGGGCCTGTCCGACAGCCTCTCAGCGATTGCCGAATGGAGGGAGGGGCCCCGGGGGGGCGGGGTCTATTTTGGAGGGCCTGTACGGGGCTGCGGGGCTCAGGGGCGGGGCCTTTTCGGGACGTCCTCTCAGCGGCCGCCGAATCGGGGGGCGGGGCCCGATGGGGCGGCGCTTCTTCGGGACGGCCTCTCAGCGGCCGCCGGCTCGGGGCGGGGCCCGGATGGGGGCGGGGCCTCCGGGGCGGGCCCTCTCCCGGCGGGGCGTGCGGGCTCGGCGGCTGCGGGAACTTTCCGGCGCTCCTAATGGCTGCGCGCGGGCCGCGGTGAGGCGCGGGCGGCCAGCGGGCGGCGCGGGGCCGCGGAGCAGCGAGAGGAGGCGAGAGCGAGCGAGCGAGCGCGCGCGGCCGGGAGCCCCGGCCAGGCCCGGCCCGACCCGCCAGCCCGCGATGCGCCCCGGGGCCGCCCCCGGCGCAGCTGACGCGCGGCCCGCGGACACCGGCCCGATGGCGGGGAAGGGGAAGGCGGCCTCGGCGGGCACCGCCGTGCTGCTGGTCACGGCCAACGTGGGCTCGCTGTTCGACGACGTAAGTGCGGCGGGGGGCGGCACGCGAGCGCGACTCCCCGGCGCCCCCGTCGCCCTGCGCGCGGCTCGCGGCCCCGACCGGACGGGGGCTGCGCCCCGGGACCCCGAGAGCCCCGGGACCCCGAGACCGCCCCGAGCCCCCCGAGACCGCCCCGAGCCCCCGAGCCCCCCGAGGCCGCCCTGAGCCCCCGAGAGCCCGAGAGCCCCGGGACCCCGAGACCGCCCCGAGCCCCCCGAGGACCGCCCCCGAGGCCCCCTGAGCCCCCGAGCCCCCGAGGCCGCCCCGAGCCCACCGAGAGCCCCGAGAGCCCCGGGACCCCGAGAGCCCCGAGACCGCCCCCGAGCCCCCCCCCCCGAGGCCGCCCCGAGACCCCCGAGAGCCCCGAAGCCGCCCCGAGCCCCCCGAGCCCCCGAGCCCCCGAGCCCCCAGAGCCCCGAGGCCCCGAGGCCGCCCCGAGCCCCCCCGAGCCCCCTGAGCCCCCCGAGGCCCCCCGGCTCTGCAGCGCTGTCAGTCTCCGCCCCGGGTCCGGAGCGGGACCTGCTGCGCCCCGGAGCGCCGACCCGGTGCCCGGAAGCCTGGGCCGCTCCCCCGGCCTGTCCTGTCCCGTGGCCCGCCCCCCGGGCCCAGCTCTGCCCCTCGCCCCCGCGCTGGCCCTGCCGCCGGTGCCGCCCCATCTGCCTGGCCGGGCAGGGCTGCTGCGGGGGCGGCAGGGCCCCCCCGCCTGTCCCTGCAACTTAGTGTCTCCGCTTCTTAAAGGGGTCTGGGGACCCTGGGGGGTCCTGGCGAGCTCGTTCCCAGCGGCTCCCCCAGGCCGGCCTCGCTCCCTGGGCTCTGGGGCGCCGGCCGCTGTGGCTGACCTAGTTCGGGCTTGGGCCTGGACACCCCCTCTGTGGGGGCTTAAAGCAGGCCCAGATCCAGCGGGCGGCTCCCAGGGTGCTGGGGCCAGACTTCCTTGGCGGAGATGGGGGTGGGCCTCGGTGGGGGCTGCCGCGGTCCAGCACATAAAAGCAGGCGCTGTTTCTGTGTCTTCTCTCAACTTCAGGCCCCATTGTGTCTCCCTGCCACGAGCCGCTTGCTTCTGACTTTGCAACACAACTCTGCTTTGTGTGTGATGCCTTTCTACCAAAGTGCCGGCGCGGTGTGCCTGTATATTTAGCGTTCTATTCTCGGCTTTCCAGCAACAGGCCACGGCAACAGTGCTCGGATGATTCAGACCCTTCACGGTGGCTGCAGAGCCCCAGAAATGTCAGGGAGATCCAGCCCGGTGGGGCAGCGCGGGGCTGTGCACTGTCCGTCCGCGTTGTAGCATTTCTGTTGTGTTTCCACTGTACACACACTTGGTTTCTTTTGTTCCGCGGCTCTCACTCAGGTCCTCTGGCCCCTCCGGGCGTCTGCGTCTCGCGCCAGTCCCGGAAGCGCCTGTGACCCTGACCCCTTCTTCGTGTGGGGTGCAGTGGGGAGGGCTGTCCCGCCTCCTGGTGGCTCTGGGTTTGGGGTTTCTGGGCCGCTCTCTCGGAGGGCAGGACTGGACCGGCCCGGGCTGCCGTCTCGGAGTGTGCCGGCAGGCCTGTGCCCGCCCCAGGGTGCACCGTGGAAGGCTCTGAGTGTCGCCCCGAGACCGGAGGGGCCGAGGTTCCAGGACAGTGTCTCCCAGAGTGGGCGCTGCTGCGCCTGGGGCCCTTGTGGGTGGTCTCCCAGGAAACAGGGTCTGGGGGGCACCGAGTGGCTTTCTCTGAAGAGGGGTGCAGCCAGGCCAGGGGCCGGGCGTCCCAGGGCCAGGGGCCTGGAGGATCTCCCCACGGGGTCATGCCGTGCTCCCCTCCACGCTCGCCTCCACGCTCGCCTCCATGCCGTGCTTACCTCCAGCTCGGCGCTCTCGACCTCTCTCGGGATACGGGGACCCTGATGTTCTTGTGTGCGTCTCGCCTCTGCCGCGTAGGCAGGCGCTGAGGGAGGAGGTGTTGGTGCACCTGGGACAGCTCCGAGCAGGGCCCGTGGGTGCTCACTGGGGCCAGATCACTGCTGCTCCCTGCCCTGAGAACCGCCTGGTCCGCGGCCTCCCTTGGCAGTGCCCGGGCAGGGGGCAGGGCAGGGCAGGGCGGGGCAGCTCCCTTGGGCCCCTCATGAGTCCCCCAGGCTTCCTGCTGTTGCTCTGGGCTGAAGGCGGCCCTGCCCAGGGGGCCTCAGACCCCTCCCACTGCTCCCATCAGCACACACAGGCAGCCGCACCCTCGTCCTGCTTCTACCTGGGCAGGGTCCAGGCAGCTGTGTGCCCTCCAGGAGGCCAGCTGTGGGCCCAGGACCCCTCACTCCCCCTGCAGTGTCCGCTCTCCCCTCCCCTTCCTGCTTCCTGTCTCTGGGTCTTTGCCCATGTGGACATTGTTGTGAAGAGCTTCCTGTGGCCCCCATGGTCTCCAGTCCCTGGGGGGCGTGAGCAGAGTCTGTGGGCAGCTAGCCGAGGCCCTGTGCCGCCCGCTGGGCCCCAGGACCTGTCCATGTGCATGGGTGTGTGCGGACATTGTGTGCATGTGTGTACGTGTGTTTGCATGTGTCTGTTACTCTACACATGCACACGTATGTGTTTAGGTGCGTGTTTGTGTGTGTACACGTGTGTGCATGGCGCCCAGGGCACGTGTGAGGTGGGGTGCTCTGTGGGGGTCCTGTTGCTGTTGCTGGTGGGAGACCCTCACCTGTGTGCCCCTGTGCAGGTGAGGAGAGCATCAGGCTCACGTAGGCTGGCCCTGCCTCTGACTCCTGCCGCTGCGCCCAGGGGCTCTCGGGTCTGCAGGGGACTTGGCCCTGGGCTTAGGGGTGACGTGCTCTTGTGTGAGTCCGGGGCTCAGGCTGTGGGGTCTTCTCAGGGACGACGGCACGTCAGGAGCAGGGAAGCCTGACCCAGCCGCTGTGCTCCAGTAGCAGGAAGAGCTGGGATTTGGGCCCCGAGTGGACCTGCCCGCCAGCCTGTCTTCACTAGCCCTGAACTGCTGGCCCTGTCCCTGGAGAGGAGGCTAAGTGCAGGCCCTCGGGGTGGACAGCGGCCCTCTCTGCGGGGGTGGACAGCGGCCCTCTCTGCGGATGGACAGTGGCCCTCTCTGCGGGGTGGACAGTGGCCCTCTGCGGGTGGACAGTGGTCCTCTCTGCGGGTGGACAGTGGCCCTCTCTGCGGGTGGACAGTGGCCCTCTGCCGGGTGGACAGTGGCCCTCTCTGCGGGTGGACAGTGGCCCTCTCTGCGGGTGGACAGCGGCCCTCTCTGCGGGTGGACAGTGGCCCTCTCTGCGGGGTGGACAGTGGCCCTCTCTGCGGGTGGACAGCGGCCCTCTCTGCGGGTGGACAGCGGCCCTCTCTGCGGGTGGACAGTGGCCCTCTCTGCGGGGTGGACAGCGGCCCTCTCTGCGGGGTGGACAGCGGCCCTCTCTGCGTGGTGGACAGCGGCCCTCTCTGCGGGTGGACAGCGGCCCTCTCTGAAGTGGTCGGCGCCAGGCCCCTCGCAGCTGCTTGAGCACGGGCACTTTCTGCCAGGGCCGCCCCACTCGGGTCCCCCTTTGGGGGCCTCAGTAGGTTCTGGTTGTTCAGACCTGACCCCAAGCGTGTGGGGCAGCTCAGGGGAGCAGGTCAGTATCAGCATTGGCACCTCATTGGTCTGGGGGTCTGGACTGCTTTTGGCCCTGTTTGGGGGAGCACAGTGGACATGACTGGGGAGAGCTGGAAGCCCCTTGGTGGGCCTGGGCGGTGGGGTCGGCTGTGGGTCGGCTGTGGGCCTGGGCGGTGGGGTCTGGGCGGTGGGGTCGGCTGTGGGGTCGGCTGTGGGGTCGGCTGTGGGTCTGGGCGGTGGGTCTCGGGGGGGTCCTGCTCTCCCTCAGTATTCCCGGCTGGTTCTTGAGCTCTGAAGGGGCTGGCCCATGTGTCTGCTCCGTAGCTGCCCCTCACCTGGTCCGTCCCTGTGACTGTCCCCTGTGCCTGCCCCTGTGGCTATCCCCTTGGGGACCCCATTCCTCCCCTGCCCCGTGCCCTGGTGGCCGCTTTACCTGTCTACTGTGCCCGGCCTGGGCTGGACGGTGTCCTGCTCTCGTGGGGCCCAGCTGACTTTCATCTTGGGACCTGGGGTCTGGTCCACGGGTGCAGATGGCCTCCGCCTTCAGCCAAGGGCGGGCAAGTGGCCTTGAGGGTCAGAGTGGGGTCCCTGGTGCAGGGTGCACACGGGTGTCCGAGTCTTTGGCTCGAGCTCCGGACACCCCCGGCACCTCCTCTGTCCAGCCATCCACGCCTCCTGCCCCCTGGACAGCTCTGCCCCAGATCTGCTGGAGGGGCCTGTCCACAGGCCGATGGTGTGGTGGGGGCGTGTCTGAGTTGGGGGCTCCTTGGGAGTTGTGGGTGGGGGGTCGCCGCTCCCATCCAGTGGGCTGCAGTGCACTGTGCGAGTCCACCAGGGGAGCGATCTGTGAGCCAGCGTTCTCAGGCCCAGCTGGGCGTGGGCTTGAGGCTGCCCAGCCGGCACAGGCAGGGCTCGCTGCAGGGTCGGTGCACGCAGTGCCACTGGCCTTCACCTCGGTGGGGAGCTGGCCACTCCCAGCGCATCCGTGGACATCAGGCCTTGGCCCAGAGCGGTGCCCCCCCTTCGGCCCTGCTGCCTGCCTGGAAGGACCGCAGCGGCTCCATCTGGTCCAGGGGGCTCAGGGCCCAGCCTCGGGAGCTGACCCTGGTTCCCTGGCCTGGCCTCCTCCCTCTCTCCAGCCTGGAGCTCGGGGTGTTTGCAGGGGGCCGAGCACTGGGCTGAAGTCCCTGCGGACCCTCCTGTCGGGCCTGGGGTGGAACCCACTGACAGTCTTGACTCACTATAGGACACCTGCAGTCTCCGGGAGCTCATGGCTGCCCCCTGGCTTTGTGCTGGGTCGCTGCAGGTGGCAGTCAGCTGCGGCTTCCAGCTGCATTCGGTTACGTCCTGTGTGCCGGGCTGGCAGGTGTGTGTGCTGGGGCCGACAGCTTGTGTGGCAGTTGCTGGTGACAGAAGGGAATCTGTGCTGCAGGATCTCTGGTGGTGGACAGCTTGGGTGCCTTGAGATGGTCAGCTGTGGGCCCTTGTCTCAGTCTGGGACTTAGTCCTTGCCCGATGGCAGGGGCCGCCTGTGCCACGGCGGGGCAGACGCCTTCAGCTCCGTGTGTCCTGCCAGGGCTCCTCCCTCTCCCATGTTATGCTCCCAGAATGCAGGGGTGCAGTGAGGAGGGCTGGGCAAGACCAGGTATAGCGTGCAGTGAGGAGGGCTGGGGGAGTAGGAGTATGGAGCAAAGGTTGGGGGTCCTAATGCAGGGCTGTAGGGAGGAGGGTGGGGACCTGGATGCTGGGGTGTGGGGTGGAGGGTGGAGCTCTAGCAAGGGGTGGGAGGACAGGGACCGTGGGAAGAGGGTGTGAATACGAGGGTGGGGGGGTCCTGGAGTGCAAAGGTTTGGGGAGCGGGTGGGATCCCTGGGTGTAGAGGTGTGGGGAAGGGGGTTAGTGCCCCTGGGTGCAGGGGTGTGGGGAGGAGGGGGCCCTGGTGCAGAGGTGTGGGGAAAAGGGTGGGTCCCTGGGTGTAGGGGTGTGGGGAAAGGGAGGAAGCCCTGAGTGTAGAGGTGTGGGGAGATGGTTGATCCTTGGGTACAGGGGTGTGGGGATGAAGGTGGGCCCCTGGGTGCAGGGGTGTGGGGAGGAGGGTGGGGACTCTGGATGCAGGGGTGTGGGGAGGAGGGCCATGGAGCAGGTGCTTGAAGGGTTTGTTTTCTGTCTCCTGGTCTTCGGTCATGTCTGATGGGCACCTCCTGGGCAGGGCCTTGGCGGTGTCCTCCTCCCCCGTCTTTTCCCCAGGGACCTTCTCTGACTGGCAGCGTCAGCCGCGAGCCCCACCCCACCCCCGAGGTGCCGGCACCCACTACTGTCAGTCTGCTAGGTGCGCCTGCGGCCACGCGGCCATCCCTGACGCTTGGTGCAGGGGAGGCTCTCGGGTGGGGGCATGGCGCAGGGAGGGTCCCCCTGTCCTGGGTCTGGGGCACGGTGTGGGGCTTTCCCGGGCCCATACACACAGGTGGGCGAAGCGGGACTCGGTGCCCGTGGGGGATGGTGCCGCCTCTGTCCAGGAGCAGGAGGCCAGGCCAGGCCGGCCGTTGGGCTGCACAGGCTCGGTGGGTGCGGCTCAGCTCCTGAGCTCTGCTGTCCCTGCTGCCTTCTCCCCGAGTGGGCTCTGGGGCGCATGCCTGACCGCTGAGTGTGCACCCGGAGCGGGGAGAGAGAGGGGCAGGGGCCAGGTGCCTGCACGCATGACGAGGGTGTGCCTGGCAGTGACCTCAGGGTTAACACAGGGCTGGGGGAGCCGCGCGCAGGGGTGGCAGGGTCAGGGCTGAGGGTCAGGGCTGAGGGTCAGGTCTGGGGGGTCAGGGCTGGGGGTCAGGACAGGGGTCAGGGCCTAGGGGTCAGGGCAGAGGGGTCAGGGCTGAGGGTCAGGGCTGAGGGGTCAGGTCTGGGGGGTCAGGTCTGGGGGGTCAGGGCCTGTGGGTCAGGGATGGGGTCAAGGCTGGAGGTCAGGGCTGGGGGGTCAGGACAGGGGGGTCAGGGCCTAGGGTCAGGGCAGAGGGTCAGGGCTGAGGGTCAGGGATGAGGGTTAGGACAGGGGTCAGGACAGGGGGTCAGGGCCTAAGGGTTAGGTAGAGGGGTCAGGGCTGGGGGGTCAGGGATGAGGGGTCAGGGCTGGGGGTCAGGGCTGGGGGTCAGAGCCTGTGGGTCAGGGATGGGGGGGTCAAGGCTGGGGGGTCAGGGCTGGGGGTCAGGGCTGGGGGTCAGGGCCTAGGGGTCAGGGCAGAGGGGTCAGGGCTGGGGGGTCAGGGATGAGGGGTCAGGACAGGGGTCAGGACAGGGGGTCAGGGCCTAGGGGTCAGGCAGAGGGGTCAGGGATGGGGGTCAGGGATGAGGGGTCAGGGCTGGGGGTCAGGGCTGGGGGTCAGGGCCTGTGGGTCAGGGCAGAGGGGTCAGGGCTGGGGGTCAGGGCTGGGGTCAGGACAGGGGGTCAGGCAGAGGGTCAGGGCTGGGGGTCAGGGATGAGGGGTCAGGACAGGGGTCAGGGCTAGGGTCAGGGCAGAGGGTCAGGGATGAGGGGTCAGGACAGGGGGTCAGGGCTGGGGGTCAGGGATGAGGGGTCAGGGCTGGGGGTCAGGGATGAGGGGTCAGGACAGGGGGTCAGGGCTGGGGGTCAGGGCTTGGGGTCAGGGCTGGGGTCAGGACAGGGGTCAAGGCTGGGGTCAGGACAGGGGTAAGGATAGGGGTCAGGGCTGGGGGGTCTGTGGCTTTTTGTCCTCATGTGATGGCCCTGGCTGGCCCTGCAGGTCCTAGTCTCTGGTGCTCAGACTCAGGAGCAAATTTACGCTGGTGGGAGCCACAGCACAGTGGGGAGGGCTTTTGCTTTGCACGTGGCCAACCCGGCTTTGATCCCCGCATCCCATATGGTCCCCGAGCACCACCAGGAGTAATTCCTGAGTGCAGAGCCAAGAGAGTAACCTGGACACCTCTGGGCAGGACCCAAGAAGCCAACAGAAGAGAAGGACAGAGAAGGCTGGTGTCTTGGAGAAAGTGGGTGTCTCTCACCTTTCCCAGTGATTCCCTGGGACCTCACAAACCCATGCTGGGCACTCCAGGATGGACCGCAGCAGCCCTACAGCCACTGGATGGACACAGGTGGACACAGGATGGGCACAGGATGGACATGTGAAGGACACAGGAGATGGGACGGGTGGACATGCATGAAGACACGCAGAGTGGACTGGGCAGTGTTCACTGAGAAGACCCAGGCTGATATATGGTGGACACAGGTGGACACGGCAGGCCCAGCAGGGCAGAGTTGGGCTAGAGGGGAGAGCAGTGGGCAGGTGTGAGAATCGTCTGCCTCGCCCCCCTCCCCTGTGGGTCAGCCCTTGTCCTCCGGACTCTCCCGCACCAGTGAGTCTGTCCCCTGCACCGCGCGCCCTGCTAGTCCACCCAGACTGGCCCATGCACTTTCTCAGACATGTCACAGTGGTGGGTGCGGGCTGGGCCTTCAAGGGGCTCGAGGCCACCCAGATTCCTGGCCCGAAGGACTCCTGTCTGCTCCTGCCCGGTCCGGGTCCCTGTGTGGGTTCTGCTGTAAGGCCCGGCCCCGACACTGCTGAGCCTGGGGGTCCCCTCCAGCGTCCTTGCATGGCCTGTGCTGTGGGGTGGAGCTCCATGTTTCCTGTGGGTGAAGCTGGGGAGTGCCCCGTCCCGGAAGTGCTCCCTGGTTATTGGGGTGTCTGGGGATCCATGCCCCGCCCCCTGGAGCAGTGAGGAAACTTGTGGGACTATGCTGCAGGGATTCTGGGTCTGGGCTCCCGTGGTGTCCGTGGGCCTCCTGATCTGGGCTCCCTGTGGAACCGTGACGTCCTTGTCTGGGCTCCCTGTGGTGTCTGTGGCATCCTGGTCTGGGCTCCCTGTGGTGTCTGTGGCGTCCTGGTCTGGGCTCCCTGTGGAATCTGTGGCATCCTGGTCTGGGCCCCTGTGGAATCCGTGGCATCCTGGTCTGGGCTCCCTGTGGTGTCTGTGGCATCCTGGTCTGGGCTCCCTGTGGTGTCTGTGGCATCCTGGTCTGGGCTCCCTGTGGTGTCTGTGGCGCCCTGGTCTGGGCTCCCTGTGGAATCCGTGACGTCCTGGTCTGGGCTCCCTGTGGTGTCTGTGGCATCCTGGTCTGGGCTCCCCGTGGTGTCTGTGGCGCCCTGGTCTGGGCTCCCTGTGGTGTCTGTGGTGTCCTGGTCTGGGCTCCCTGTGGTGTCTGTGGCGTCCTGGTCTGGGCTCCCTGTGGTGTCTGTGGCATCCTGGTCTGGGCTCCCTGTGGAATCTGTGGCATCCTGGTCTGGACTCCCCGTGGTGTCTGTGGCATCCTGGTCTGGGCTCCCGTGGTGTCTGTGGCATCCTGGTCTGGGCTCCCTGTGGAATCCGTGGCATCCTGGTCTGGGCTCCCGTGGTGTCTGTGGCGTCCTGGTCTGGGCTCCCTGTGGTGTCTGTGGCATCCTGGTCTGGGCTCCCTGTGGTGTCTGTGGCATCCTGGTCTGGGCTCCCCGTGGAATCTGTGGCATCCTGGTCTGGGCTCCCAGTGGTGTCTGTGGCATCCTGGTCTGGGCTCCCTGTGGAATCCGTGGCATCCTGGTCTGGGCTCCCTGTGGTGTCTGTGGCATCCTGGTCTGGGCTCCCCGTGGAATCCGTGGCATCCTGGTCTGGGCTCCCTGTGGTGTCTGTGGCATCCTGGTCTGGGCTCCCTGTGGTGTCTGTGGCGTCCTGGTCTGGGCTCCCGTGGTGTCTGTGGGCGTCCTGGTCTGGGCCTCGTGACGTCCTGGTCTGGGCTCCTGTGGCATCCGTGGTGTCCTGGCCTTCCTTTCCTGAGGGACACCCTCTTGCCTTTCCATGTCGCTTTGGGTCAAGGACAGTGCCGAGGGTCCCCTTGCTTGTGCCGTGGCCAGAGGCTGGACTGTCAGTCATGGACACTTTTCTCCTGGCCACGGTCAGGTGCCTTGGCCGGGCCGTGGACAGAGACTTGTTTCTGGATACTTCCTTCGCCCCTCGTGGGTCTCCGTGGCCAGGAGCTTAAGCCCCCAGACTTCCTCACGACGCCTGTGCTGCTGGTCTCCTGCAGGCCCGAGCCTCAGGGCCACCCCTTAGTGTACCCACCGCTGCTGATGGGCTGCGCCTGCCAGCGAGACCCCAGGCCGCAGAGGGGCTGGGCCCAGAGCATCCTGCCGGCCCTCCAGGGCCACCATCGGCCGACTGCCATGCCAGCCTCGGCGAGCCCGCAGCCATGACCTGGCACCCCGCCTCATGCCAACCGCCCCGCCCCTGCCCACGGCTCCTGCCTAGTCTCCACACTGCGACACCTGCAGCTCCCGCCGGCTCACGCGGGCTCTTGCTGGCCCACGGCCCTGGCATCGGCTCACGAAGTTCTTGCTGGCCCATGAGCATCAGGTCCGAGTCCCGCCCCCTCTTGGAGCTGGCTGCGGACCCGGGTTCAGTGACTCAGGAATCTTTTGTGAAGGCCCCATTGCTGCCATTTGAGCAGAGGGCTCTTCCCGCCTCCTCCCAGCCCCGGCCTCGCCCCTTCTCCTGGCTTTTGAGCTGACACTTTCTGTGGCTGCCACGGGGCTGGACTCTGGCTAGACCATGGCTGGGCTGAGGCTGAGCCCTGCCGGACTGTGACTGGGTCCTGGCTGGATGACACCTGGGCCGTAGCTGACCTGATCTGGGTCGTGGCTGGCTGGGCTGTGGCTGGCGAATGGCCCGTGGCCGGACATGTCATGTGGCTCCTCTTGTTCTCTGGCACAGCAGTGTCAGGGAGCCTTCCTGGCGCTGGGCCCCGTGGGGCTCGGCCACGGCACTGTAAAGATACCATTGTGCCAGCCGGTCTGTGCTCACACTGCAGCTCAGAAAGGAGTGCCAGCTGCAGGTGCCAGGCATTTGTGCCCGGGCTGGATGTGCACCTGGGCCTCGTGGCCCTTTTCTCCCCCAGAGGCCGACCTGACTGCACGCAGCCGGCCGGAGCCAGGGCACCCCAGGCTGGAGCCCCCACGGGGTGTGATGGGCACCTCGCCGCCGCGCCCTGGGCCATCAGCGTGGCTCAAGCAGGAGGGGGCTGGGATCTCCAGCGTGGTGGCCAGGACAGAGTGGCCAGGCTGTGCCCAGCGCCCTTGCTGTGATGGAGGTGCCCTGCCAGGCAGCCTCCAGGCAGCTGTGGTGGAGGTGCCCCTGCCAGGCAGCCTCCAGGCAGCTGTGGTGGAGGTGCTCTGCCAGGCCTCCAGGCAGCTGTGGGTGGAGGTGCCCCTGCCAGGCAGCCCCAGGCAGCTGTGGGTGGAGGTGCCCTGCCAGGCAGCCTCCAGGCAGCTGTGGTGGAGGTGCCTGCCAGGCCTCCAGGCAGCTGTGGGTGGAGGTGCCCTGCCAGGCCTCCAGGCAGCTGTGGGTGGAGGTGCCCTGCCAGGCCTCTAGGCAGCTGTGGTGGAGGTGCCCTGCCAGGCCGCCTGGGGTCTGGGGCCACACTCACACGTGGCACGTCACGGGCCTCAGCAGCGGCTGCTCCGGCCGGTTCCGCAGTGGCTGTGATGCTGTTCAGTGGCTTCTGGCGCATCCCACAACCCGTGTACAGCCGAGATCCACACGCTCAGCCGCACCCTGTGCCCTCGCCCGTCACTGCACCCGGCCGTAGCCTCTGCCTGCACCCCACGGCCCCGGCTGTCTGCCAGTGTGTTGTTGGGACGGTTTGCCCGGAAACTAGGGCTGTTCCTGGGCATGCTGCCCACGGCTGTGCCACTGCTGTCGACTCAGCCAGACACTGTGCCGTGGCTCTGCGTGCCTGTGCATGCATGTGTGCTGTGGCTCTGCGCCCCTGTCTGTGTCTGTGTGTTATAACTCTGTGTGTGTGTGTGTGTGTGTGTGTGGCACAAGCCGCGGCTGTGTGTCACTGTGTGCGCCTGTGTGCTATGGCTCTGCATGCCTATGCACGCGTGTGTGCTGTGGCTCATGCTCCTGTGCATGTGGAGCTGTGGCTCTGCATGTCCCTGTGTGTGTTTGTGTACTATGGCTCCTGCGTGCCTGAGTGTGTGTGTGCACGCGCTGTGTGTCACTGTGGGCGTCTGTGTGCTATGGCTCTGCATGCCTATGCACGCGCGTGTGTGTGCTGTGGCTCTGCGTTCCTGTGCGTGTGTGAGCTGTGGCTCTGCATGTCCCTGTGTGTGTTTGTGTGTACTATGGCTCTGCGTGCCTGAGCGTGTGTGTGCGCTATGGCTCTTCATGCCTATGCATGCGGTGTGTGTGTGTGCTGTGACTCTGTGTGCCTGTGTGCGTGTGTGCTGTGGCACTGTGGGTTCTTGTGTGTGCCTGTGTGTGTGTGGCTCTGCATGTTCTCGTGTGCGCTGAGTATGTGCTGTGGCTCTGTGTGTCCACAAGTGTGTGTGTGTGCTGTGGCTCTGCATGTCCTCATGTATGTGCCCACGCTCGCATGCCCTGTGTGTGCCCTTGTTCTGCGTGCCCGCTGGCGTCCTGCACACGTGCTCATGCAGGGAGCTGCTGGGCGAACAGGGGCTCCCAGCCCGCTCTGCTGCTCAGCGCCCTCCTCTGCGTGCCGGGTGCAGGCCCGGGGGCCCTGAGCCCTCCTGCACTCCCTGTCACCAGGACAGTAGCACTGCTCTGGGCTGCACCGTCCTGCAGGTGGCCGGCCCACACCAGTCCTTCATGGGCGGGGACCAGGGCCAGCCTAAACACATTGTTAGTCAGTTCTGGCCTTTCTCCTGCTCATGGTGGGCCTGGGCCTGGCACCTGGTGACCGTACCCACCAGCAGGAAGGTACCAGGCTCTGCCTAGGGTCACGCTCAGGGCCTGTGGGATGGACGGGGGCTCTGCAGAGGGTCATGTCAGGGCCTGTGGGACAGCGCCATGCCAGCCACTGTCCCTGTGATGAGCCTTAGTGTATTTGGGGGTTGGAAGTACTGTGAGGAGTTGCCGGGCAGCAGCTGAGCCTGCGTCACCCTGACCGACCATGGGTCCCGTAGTACCCTGGCCTGGCCGATCTCTGGGGCCATCCCTGGGCTGCTGTCCTCACGGTCCCCTGGCCTGATGACCACTGGGCCCTCTCTGGGATGCTGGCCCTGTGATACACCTGGGCCAGGGTGACCCTGCAGTTTGGGATGTGGGGAGAGAATGCGGGAGCCACACTGACCCTCTGCCTTAGCTTTTTGTGTTTTTTTTTTTGGGGGTGTTCTTGGTGAACTGTCCCTGCTGGTTTCCATTGGGAGGGCACCTTGCATTCGGACAGGTAGCGTGTGAAGAGCCGAGCTAGTGTATTGATGAGTACCGACGGCAGATTCTTCAGATGTTCGGGTCTGACTTTGTCTGGGCCTGGTGCTGTTCCCTTCTTTACCGATGAGATGGCATGTCGGATTTCAGAAGGGAGAACGTTGGGAATGACATATCCATCCTGTGGAATTTGGTATGTGGGCAGGTGGATGTGGCTATCAAAGAGATTTGAGTAGAAGTCCTGGATAATCTTCTCCATTGCCTTTCTGGAAGATGTGATAGATCCATCAGGGCGCCGGAGGGCAGTCATCTTGGTCTTATAGTTGGCGAAGGACAGGCGGGCAGTGCGAATACTTTTCCCGGCTTCTGCTGCATCTTCCAGTATTTCTGCTCTTCTGTCTTTGAGGTCTGCTTTTATCGCTTCTCTGCACTGTTTAGCAAGCTTGGATGTTAGCATTAGGTCTCCTGAGGCTCGCGCCTTGCCACGCTGGCGAATGAGCTCAAGAGTTTCTGAAGACAAGCGTCCTTTTGTGTCTTTCTCTCTCTCTCGGCATTCTTCGCACAATCATGGAGGTGCTGAACCAGTCTGTTGTATTCTTCATCGATGTCATCAATGATGGTATCTTCCCATGTTGCCGCAATGGTGCCAAAGAGTGCCCAGTTGGTGGTCGTTCTGGGAGTTCTCTTCTTAAACTTTGCAGCCTTTTCTCCCCGTTGAGGGAAGTAGAATTTTGCACGAAGGAGACGGTGGTCCGATCCTGTGTGGAATTTGGGGACGACAGCAACATCGGTCAGACAAAACCGTCGATTGAAGATGATGTGGTCAATTTCATTGTGGAACTGTCCGCCAGGAGATTCCCATGTCCAACGTTCACTTCAGCTTTCTGAAACTGTGAGTTCCCATGAATAGTCTTGGTGGACATGATGAACTCAGATAGTCTCCTCACCTTGTTCGCTCCATTCTAGGCCATGGGTCCCGATGTGGAGTTCTTCAGCCGATCTTCTCGGTCCTATCTTGGCATTAAAATCACCGACTATGATCTTGTAGAAGGTGTGATCTTTTTTATAGAACTCCTCCAATTCCATGTAGAATTTCTCAATTTCATCTTCTTTGTATGTGGATGTTGGTGCATAGACAATGAAGATAGAAATTGCTGGCAGTGGGCCACATCTCCTCAAGTGTAATCGTCCTATTCGGTTTGTTAGGCATTCAAATAAGTCAATGTTGACAGCCATGTTCGTGTTGACAAGGACACCAACGCCACCGACGCCTCTTTCATCACATGTTCCAAGGAACAATTCTTCTCCAGTGTCAAATACAGCATGATGCGACTGACGCCTCCCGTCTCAGTCAGACCAATGATGTCGTACTTGGATCTTTCTTGCTTGCAGCATCAGATCCTCAATATATGCTTCCGTTGTCAGTGTACGTGCATTGAAAGTACAGACAGTCATTTTAGTCCTTCTTCGCTTTGGCAGCCTAGGACAGCCTTGAAATTTTATCAGGCACTGCTTGTTTGCCTTTCTTACTGCTGCCGTATTAAGGGCTCTTTCGGGTCAGGAAAATAAACATTTTTGTTACTGGATTTGGCATATCGAACACGCATCGGACAGCTTGCCAGGCTCTGCCATGCGGGCACTATATTCTCATTACTTTGTGGGACTCTCTCAGAGGGGTGGGTAGAATATTTGTGGTAGTTTGGAGGTAAGGTCGCGTGCCAGCGGCCGCGGGCAACGGGGAAAGCTGGTTTCTCCTGTTCAAGAAGGGAGACATTCATGACATCGGCAACTATCGCCCCATCTGCCTGTTGTCTGTCATCTACAAGCTGTTTACACGAGTCATCCTGAACAGGATTAGCAGAACACTAGATGAAGGTCAACCATGCGAGCAAGCAGGTTTCCGGAAAGGATTCAGCACAATCGACCATATCCACACAGTAACCAAGCTCATTGAGGTTTGTAGGGAGTACAAGATGCCACTCTGTCTCACGTTCATTGATTTACAGAAAGCCTTTGATTCTGTGGAGACTGAAGCAGTCATCGAAGCCCTAGTCAAACAGGGTGTTCAAACCCAATACATCAAGATCCTTCGTGAGCTGTATTACGGATTCACCACCAGGATCTCACCATTCTACAAAGAAGTGATCATTGATGTCAAAAGAGGGGTTCGACAGGGTGATACCATCTCACCAAAACTCTTCAGTGCCACCCTCGAGAACATCATGAGACAATTAGAATGGGAAGGAATGGGAGTGAAGATAGATGGTCGGCAACTACACCACCCTCCGTCGCTGATGACATTGTTCTAATAACACCAAATATTAGCCAAGCGGCACAAATGCTGGCTGACTTTGACCGAGAATGTGGAAAGGTAGGTCTACAGCTGAATCTGAAGAAAACTATGTTCATGAGAAATGAACTAGTTCCAGAGGCCCCATTCACTCTCAATGGAACAAACATCTCTGAATGCAGCAGTTATGTGTACCTAGGTCGAGAAGTCAACATGATGAACGACCTAAAACCTGAGCTGCGCAGGAGGAAGAGAGCGGCATGGAATGCCTTCAAAGGCATCGAAGAAATAGCTAAAAAGACAAAGAACCTCCGGCTCCGGGCACATCTCTTCGACTCCACCGTTCTCCCTGCATTAACATACGCCTCAGAGACCTGGGCCCTACGAAAGCAGGATGAGAATGCTATTCGGGTCTCCCAGAGAGGCATCGAAAGAGCTATGCTTGGAATATCACGTCTCACTCAAGTGAGAGAAGGAATCGGAGTTCTGACCTCCGTCGCTATTCCAGAATCAGGGACGCTGTCTCGTTTGCCAAGGCATCGAAAATCAGATGGGCTGGACATGTAATGCGATTTGGAGACAACTGCTGGACTAGAGCCATTACCGACTGGATCCCACGGGATGTCAAAGATCACGTGGCCGCCCACCTACAAGATGGTCAGACTTCCTTGTTAAGACCCTGAAGGAACGGTTTGAGGCTCTTCATATTCCTGAATCAACCAGATGCCATTGGGCTACATTGGCACGTGATAGGGTCCAATGGAAATGTTACTGGCGCCCGCTCGAGCAAATCGATGAATAACGGGATTCAAGTGATCAAGTGATCAAGTGATCAAGTTCTTGGGTGCCTGCAAGGGTGGTCTGGGGGCAGCTGGCAGTGGGTGTGTGTGGGCCTGGGAACGACTTGCGGCCAGTGTCTGGTCCTGCGAGGGTGGTCTGGGGGCAGCCGGCAGTGGGTGTGTGTGGGCCTGGGAGCGACTTGCGGCCAGTGTGTGGTCAGGTCCTTGGCCATGGGCAGGCCTTGCTCTCGGCCCCCGCTGCCACTGCCTGCACCGCGAGGGGTGACTGAACCCCAGCACACGCTCAGCCACTGCACCCCCAGCCACGCCCCTGTACTGAGCCAATAGCTCACAGACCCTCAGGCACATACATGTACACATGCTGGGACACGCGCCCACAGTGCACCAGCCAGCTGTGTGATCCTTCACGCCTGCACGGTAGACGAGCTCACAGACACACAGAGACACGTGTGCACCCACCCGGCCGTGCGGCCCTCCATGCCCTGCTCTGCCGTGGTCCCTGGGGAGCGGAGGCCTCAGCACTGACACCTGGGCCAATCCTGGTCCCTGTCCCTCCGGGACATGTAGGGGATGTAGCATGTCCCTCTAGACATCAGTCTAGAGTCTGCCTCACGTCCAGTTCCACGAGCTGCGAGTCAGCCCCGGAAATGCCGCACAGGTTTTCAGGTGTATAGAAATGAGACATTTGCTTTCACCCTGTGGCTGAGGGGGGCAGAGTTTGCCAAGAATCAGAAACGATTTTGAAGTTTTTGAACACAATTTTAGTCAGAAATTCTCAGCATTAAATGCTTATAAGTCTGAAAAGGAACATTCTTAAATTCACTGTATCACTGTATCGCTGTCTTCCCGTTCATCATCGATTTGCTCGGGCGGGCCCCAGTAACATCTCCATATGTCCTGTCTCATGCAAGTAGAGTCCAAGGGCATCTGCTTGCTCCAGGAACATAAAGAGCCTCAAACCATTCCAGAATGAGGTCTATAATTGTTACTGGTATTTGGCATATCATATATGACACGGGTAGCTTGCCAGGCTCTGCCGTGCAGGTAGCATACTCTTGTAGTCATCTCTAAGTCCAGCACTTATTGATGAACCACGTGGCCATTCTGCTGGGTGGAGTTCTGACGAGGGGGAAGTCCGGATGTGAAAAATGGAGGCCCTCATGGAGTGGGGGTCGTCCTGGCTTGTTGCAAGGCTCTGCTGGGGTGGCGGGCCAGGGCTAGAACCCGCCATCCCTCCTGGGCACCTCGTGAGCGGCTGGGCACAGGGAGAGCCAGTAGCAGCTCTGCCCCATGTCTGTGAGTCTCTGGACCGGCATACCTGAGCCGGATTTAAATTCTTAAATTCTTAAATTCTTTAAATTCTTAAATTAGCCATCCAAATTCTTACTTTGAGAATCCAGCAAAGGTCTGAGATAGCTCAGTCTGGAGTGGGCACAGGAGAACAGGTCAGGCTGGACAGAGCTCAGGGCCAGGAGGGCACAGGAGAACAGGTCAGGCTGGACAGAGCTCAGGGCCTGGAGTGGGCACAGAACAGGTCAGAGTGGACAGAGCTCTGGGCCCGGGGGGCACAGGAGAACAGGTCAGAGTGGACAGAGCTCAGGGTCCGGAGTGGACACAGGAGAACAGGACAGAGTGGACAGAGCTCAGGGCCCCGAGTGGGCACAGGAGAACAGGACAGAGTGGACAGAGCTCAGGGCCCGGAGGGGCACAGGAGAACAGGACAGAGTGGACAGAGCTCAGGGCCTGGAGTGGACACAGGAGAACAGGTCAGAGTGGACAGAGCTCAGGGCCGGAGTGGACACAGGAGAACAGGTCAGAGTGGACAGAGCTCAGGGCCTGGAGTGGACACAGGAGAACAGGTCAGAGTGGACAGAGCTCAGGGCCTGGAGTGGACACAGGAGAACAGGTCAGAGTGGACAGAGCTCAGGGCCTGGATGGGCACAGGAGAACAGGACAGAGTGGACAGAGCTCAGGGCCCCGAGTGGGCACAGGAGAACAGGACAGAGTGGACAGAGCTCAGGGCCCGGAGTGGACACAGGAGAACAGGTCAGAGTGGACAGAGCTCAGGGCCTGGAGTGGACACAGGAGAACAGGTCAGAGTGGACAGAGCTCAGGGCCTGGAGTGGACACAGGAGAACAGGTCAGAGTGGACAGAGCTCAGGGCCTGGAGTGGACACAGGAGAACAGGTCAGAGTGGACAGAGCTCAGGGCCTGGAGTGGACACAGGAGAACAGGTCAGAGTGGACAGAGCTCAGGGTCCGGAGTGGACACAGGAGAACAGGTCAGAGTGGACAGAGCTCAGGGTCCGAGTGGGCACAGGAGAACAGGTCAGAGTGGACGGAGCTCAGGGCCCCGAGTGGGCACCGGAGAACTGGTCTTGGCCAGACACTGAGTGTTCTCCAGCATCTCCTGGAGTTACCCCTGAGCTCTGCATTGCGTGGCCTGAAACCAAAAATGGAACAAAAGGAAGAAGCATCTTTCTAGGAAGAGCGTGAGTGTATCAGTTCCTTTGAGGCAGAAATAGGAATATGAATCTTTGCTCTGGGGTTGGGCACACCTGCAGTGCTGGGAGCACTGCGGGCCCATGAGTGCCTCAAGTCCAACCTTGGCCCTCTACTTGCCAGGCTCCTGCGCCCGTCTCTGTCTCCCAGCCCGGAAATAAACTTAAGGGCCAGAATCAATAAAATTCAAAACAAAAGCAATAGAGCAAATTGATGAAACATAATTTTTAGGAGAGTCAAAGCAATAGCAAGGACCTAGTGAGGCTGGGCAACTGGAGATGGAGCACTCTGGGAGCATGCGGGGAGAAGGGAGCACTCCGGGAGAGGGAGCACTCGGGAGAGGGAGCACCCGGGAGAAGGGAGCACTCTGGGTGAAGGGAGCATGCGGGGAGAAGGGAGCACACAGGAGAAGGGAGCACCCCGGGAGAGGGAGCACGCTGGGAGAAGGGAGCACTTGGGAGCTGTGGGTGCAAGTGGGGATCCCTGTGTGTTGCCTGAGCATCACCTGCTTCCTGAGCTATGGGCACTGCTGCCCACAGGGTGAGAGACCCCCAGTGGCATTGCTCCCCCCAGCTGCTGGCACCTGAGGACTGTGTTCTCGTGAAGGGTTGGCAGCGGCTCGGGGTCCTACTCTGCACACGGCCCCCTTTCCCTTGCTGGGGCCTCCCTCTACTGAGCTGGTGCTGTGGCCTCCGGGCGCCGGCTTTGCAGAAACAGGCCTTCTGTGTTATTGAGCTGTGCCCCTTCACCTGGGAAGTGGAGCCACTCGATCTCGGGCGGAACTCATGGTTGTCGCCCCTAGGAGAGAGAACGCAGATGTGGCCGTTGCCTTCTCCCTCGCAGCTCCTGCCCCTGAGTAGAAGACGCCAGAGGGCAGCCCAGGGGTAGCTGCAGGCAGGGGCGGTGACCAGTGGACAAGGACAGCTGGGGCCTGTTTGTGGCGGGCTCAGAAGCTCACTGGTCGGCCGGTTTCCTCACTTCCTTCCTAGAAATACCAGCAGAGTGCTGAAGGTCTGCACGGGAGGCAGTGAGTGCCCCACTGGGCATCTGTGTGACCCTGAAGGCATCCACGAGAAAATGGTGGCTCTGGCCACCTTGATGGATACTGTAGAGTCGCCTCTAGCTTGCTTGGGCCACACGGCTGGTTCTCTGGGCTGAGGGGACCACGTGCTCCTTGAGTGGCCCCCTGAGCTCCGCCCAGCAGCCCCTGTGCCCTTGGAGGAGATTGTGCTTCAGGAATCAGGTCCAGGCAGCACTTGTTCCGCTCACGGGCCCTTCCCTGTCCACACCACTGCCCACTCCGACCCTCCTTCCTGTCCACACCACTGCCCACTCCGACCCTCCTTCTTGTCCACACCACTGCCCACTCCTACCCTCCTTCCTGTCCACACCACTGCCCACTCCGACCCTCCTTACTGTCTACACTGCTGCCCACTCCGACCCTCCCTGTCCATACCCCATGACTCCAGAGGTGCCAATTTGCCCTGGGTGCCCCCTCCCACCAGCCCCTTAGTTGTGGGGGGCTGGGTCAGGGGCATACGGCCCCTCTGTGGCAGGCTGCTGGGGCCGGGCAGGGGCAGGCATGGTGGCCACATGGTTCTGTGGTCTGGGAGCCCGGCCACGGCCCTTGGAGCTGGCTGCTCCCATGCAGGGCCCAGCTGGGGCTGTGGGGGCACCGGGAGCCCTGGGGCTCTGGCTCTGGGCAGCAGGGCCCTGAGAGGGTGGGTCTGGGCTGCCCAGTCTGCTGCCCCCACATCCCTGTCCGGCCTGCGGGGGCTCCACGGGCGGCGAGAGGAAAGGGAAGCGGAAGGGCGGGCGTGTCCGGCCCGGCTATATTTAGCTGTGGGTACTCTGGAAGAATCTACGCTCTCAGAATGTCTCCCGAGGCTCGCGCACGCCTGGTCCCTTCGCTGCTTTGCCGCTTCACTGGCCCCTGCGGCTCTGGCTCGGAGCCCACCTGGGCCGCAGTGGCTCCCAGCTCCCTGGGGGCCCCGCCCTGGGCCGCTCCTGGGGTTCCCGGTGCTTCTGGTGGGCCCCACAGGCTGTGCTCGGTCGGGCCTGACTGATGGAGCTCGGGCAGCCGGGTTGGTCAGCGACCAGTGGACAGACGTGTCGTGTAAGGAGCGATGAGCGTCTGGGGCTCGGCCGTCGTGCTGTGAGCAGCGTCCGGGCCTCGGCCCGCGGTTTCCCCTCCCTGCAATTCGGGCCCCTGTGGCCCTTCCTGATGCCTGGTGATAAGCTCTGGGGCCACGAGCCGTCACAGCATGACCCGTGCTGCTGACCCCGGCTAACAGCCTCTCCCAGGACGCCCCTGGGTGCCTGGGGGTTGCTGTGGGGTCAGTGAGGCTGGTGGTCCCTCAGCACCCCCTCCCTCCTGCCCCACCTCAGGGTGCTCCTCCTGCCCCACCTCAGGGTGCTCCTCCTGCCCCACCTCAGGGTGCTCCTCCTGCCCCACCTCAGGGTGCTCCTCCTGCCCCACCCTCAGGGTGCTCCTGCCCTTCCCCCACCTCAGGGTGCTCCTCCTGCCCCACCTGAGTGCTCCTGCCCTTCCCCCACCTCAGGGTGCTCCTCCTGCCCCACCTCAGGGTGCTCCTCCTGCCCCACCTCAGGGTGCTTTTTCTGCCCCCCACCTCAGGGTGCTCCTCCTTCCCCCCACATCAGGGTGCTCCTCCTGCCCCACCTCAGGGTGCTCCTCCTGCCCCACCTCAGGGTGCTTTTCCTGCCCCCACCTCAGGGTGCTCCTCCTTCCCCCACATCAGGGTGCTCCCGCCCCACCTCAGGGTGCTCCTCCTGCCCCACCTCAGGGTACTCCTCCTGCCCCACCTCAGGGTGCTCCTCCTGCCCCACCTCAGGGTGCTCCTGCCCTTCCCCCACCTCAGGGTGCTCCTCCTGCCCCACCTCAGGGTGCTCCTCCTTCCCCCACCTCAGGGTGCTCCTGCACCACCTCAGGGTGCTCCTCCTGCCCCACCTCAGGGTGCTCCTCCTGCCCCACCTCAGGGTGCTCCTCCTTCCCCACCTCAGGGTGCTCCCACCCCACCTCAGGGTGCTCCTCCTTCCCCCCACCTCAGGGTGCTCCTTCCCCCACCTCAGGGTGCTCCTCCTTCCTCCACCTCAGGGTGCTCCTCCTTCCCCACCTCAAGGTGCTCCTTCCCCCACCTCAGGGTGCTCCTCCTGCCCCCACCTCAGGGTGCTCCGGTTCCTGTCCTCCCTGTGCAGCCGCATTGCAGGCTGGAGGGGCCGCACTCGTCTCTGTGACCCCATGTCCGTTACCCCGTTTCTGTGATTGTTCCATGACCCCTGTGTCCGTGACCTTTCTGTGACCTCTGTCTCTGTGACCCCGTGTCTGTGGCCCTGTCTGTGACCCCTGGGTCTAGACCCCGTCCCTGCTGTGCCCTGAGGAGTCCATCTCTGGGCATTGGTTTCCTGCCTGTGTTCGGCTCTTCCCGTTCCTGTCAGGATTTCCTTCTGCCCTGTGGTAGCTTCGCTCTCTCCACGAGTCCACTGTGGCCTTGTGGTCAGCCCCATGGATGGCCAGGTGGGCCGGCAGCACGGTGTGAGATTGTGGGCCCCAATCCTGTGGGTGACTCCGTGGGTGGGTCTGTGAAATGCTCGTGACCCAGTGCACTGACGCCGCGGAGCTTTCTAGAACCTTCTGTGTGTGCGTGTGCGCCTGCGTGTGCGCGGGTCTGAGAGTCGTTGGTCTGAAGCAACCTCCCTTCCTTGTAGGTTGGTGCGGGCCGCCCGTTACTGTTCTGGTGAGAAATTCTGCGTGTTTGAAATCAGGTGCGCGGTGCTGCCCGAGCGAACCACGGCTGCCCAGATGGCCACTGCCCGCGTCCCCAAGGCCCACATCTGCCCTTGCTGTGTCGGGTGCTCTGCTCGTCCAAGCTGGACTTTCTGGGCCTGGTGCCCTCCCTGGACGGTGCCTCCCTGGGGCTGCCCTTTCCTGGACTGTGGCCCCTTGGGCTGAGGCCCCCCTGGACTGTGGCCCCCAGTGGACCCCATGATGGTGTCCTCTCAGTACGCTGGCGCCCTGGATGGCGTGGCACAGTGATTGCTGACCACAGAGGGGACGAGGACCTTGGTGACAGTGCAGTGTCCAGGACTCGCTGTGGGCCCCTGTGAGTTTCCTGCATCTGACATGCGTGCCCTGCCTCTGAGAAGGCTCGGTAGAGCTGAGCGAGCACGGCGGGCAGGCCGGGAGGGCCTGGAGGGGACGCCGGTGGCACGCTGGGGAGTGCCCAGCTCCGGCTGTTTTCCTGCATGGACTCGGCCTACTTGTGCTGGTCGCACTGCAGACCTACGTTTGACTGGACACTTGCCCTTTGTACTTGGAGCATTGGGGGCCCATGGTGCCCCGTGCACGTGTCCTCACTGTCCCTGTGTCCACACTCAGCCTTGAGCTGCTTGTTCCCCGCCCTGTTCCACCACCTTGTTTATGGACGTGCTTAGGAGCAAATGCTTTGAAGACCTGAGAAGCGTTGGGTGTCCCGACCTGGGCCGGGGCCGTGCCGTGTCCCGACCTGGGCGGTGGGCCTTGCCGTGTGTCCCCTGACCTGGGCAGGAGGGCCGTGCCGTGTGTCCCTGACATGGGCCGGTGGGCCGTGCCGTGTGTCCCGACCTGGGCAGGTGGGCGCGCCGTGTGTCCCTGACCTGGGCAGGTGGGCCATGCCGTGTCCCGACCTGGGCGGTGGGCGCGCCGTGTCTCCTGACCTGGGCGGTGGGCCTTGCCGTGTGTCCCTGACCTGGGCAGGTGGGCCGCGCCGTGCATCCCTGACATGGGCAGGTGGGCCGTGCCGTGTGTCCCTGACCTGGGCAGGTGGGCCGTGCCGTGTGTCCCTGACCTGGGCAGGTGGGCTGTGCCGTGTGTCCCTGACCTGGGCAGGTGGGCCGTGCCGTGTGTCCCTGACCTGGGCAGGTGGGCCGTGCCGTGTGTCCCTGACCTGGGCAGGTGGGTCGTGCCGTGTGTCCCTGACCTGGGCAGGTGGGCCGTGCCGTGTGTCCCTGACCTGGGCAGGTGGGCCGTGCCGTGTGTCCCTGACCTGGGCAGGTGGGCCGTGCCGTGTGTCCCTGACCTGGGCAGGTGGGCCGTGCCGTGTGTCCCTGACCTGGGCAGGTGGGCTGTGCCGTGTGTCCCTGACCTGGGCAGGTGGGCCGTGCCGTGTGTCCCTGACCTGGGCAGGTGGGCCGTGCCGTTTGTCCCTGACCTGGGCAGGTGGGCGCGCTGTGTGTCCCTGCCTCAGCTGCCCCACCTTCTCCGTCGTGGTGTCGGTGCGGTGAGTCATCCTGGGTGTCCCCGTGGCCTTGCGGCTGTGCTGTGGCACCTGCCCATGCCCCTGGATCGAAGCCTCTAACTGGCCTTCCCTGGTGTGGACCCCTGGTGGCAGCACCCTGGGGAAGGGTCCCCACCCTCAGCACCCATCCTGCCTTGGGCCCCACCCAGTGCTGGCCTGGTCATTGTCGGACATGTCCGTGACCCTGCAAGTCCCTGGGCAGCTGGGCTGGGATGGGAGAGGGAGCAGGGGGCAGCCGGGCCTGTACTGCGCAGGTCTGGGCCCCACCTCCCTGGCCCCCCGCACCCAGGTCTGTGTCTTTCCTGCCTCTCAGACTATCCATCTCCCCGCTGCCCCGGGCTGCTGTGCCAGGTGCTCCCTGCTGCCCCTTGTTCTCTCCGCCCGCCCATGTCCTCACACTCTGCCGCCCGGCCCGTGTCCCTCACACTCTGCCGCCCGGCCCGTGTCCCTCACACTAGGCCGCCCGGCCCGTGTCCCTCACACTCTGCCGCCCGCCCGTGTCCCTCACACTCTGCCGCCCGGCCCGTGTCCCTCACAATCTGCTGCCCGGCCCGTGTCCCTCACAATCTGCTGCCCGGCCCGTGTCCCTCACACTAGGCCGCCCGGCCTGTGTTCCTCACACTCTGCCGCCCGGCCCGTGTCCCTCACCACTGTGCTGCCCGCCCCTGTCCCTCACACTCTGCCGCCCAGCCCGTGTCCCTCACCACTGTGCCGCCCGGCCTGTGTCCCTCACACTCTGCCGCCCGGCCTGTGTCCCTCACACTCTGCCTCCCGGCCCGTGTCCCTCACACTAGGCTGCCCGGCCCGTGTCCCTCACACTAGGCCGCCCGGCCCGTGTCCCTCACCACTGTGCCGCCCGGCCTGTGTCCCTCACACTCTGCCGCCGGCCCGTGTCCCTCACACTCTGCTGCCCGGCCCATGTCCCTCACACTCTGCCTCCCGGCCCGTGTCCCTCACACTCTGCCTCCCGCCCGTGTCCCCGCGACTCTGCCGCCCGGCCCCTGTCCCTCACACTCTGCTGCCCGGCCCTGTCCCTCACACTAGGCCGCCCGGCCCGTGTCCCTCACACTCTGCTGCCCGGCCCTGTCCCTCACACTAGGCCGCCCGGCCCGTGTCCCTCACACTCTGCCGCCCGGCCCGTGTCCCTCACCACTCTGCCTCCCGGCCCGTGTCCCTCACACTCTGCCGCCCGCCCGTGTCCTCACACTCTGCCACCCGGCCCGTGTCCCTTGCACTCCTGCTGCCCGGCCCGTGTCCCTCACACTCTGCCGCCCGGCCCGTGTCCCTCACACTAGGCCGCCCAGCCCATGTCCCTCACCACTGTGCTGCCCAGCCTGTGTTCCTCACACTAGGCCGCCCGGCCCGTGTCCCTCACACTCTGCCGCCCGGCCTGTGTCCCTCACACTAGGCCGCCCCGGCCCGTGTCCCCTCACCACTGTGCCGCCCGGCCTGTGTCCCTCACACTCTGCCGCCCGCCCGTGTCCCTCAAACTCTGCCACCCGGCCCGTGTCCCTCGCGACTCTGCTGCCCGGCCCGTGTCCCTCACACTCTGCCGCCCGGCCCGTGTCCCTCACACTAGGCCGCCCAGCCCATGTCCCTCACCACTGTGCTGCCCAGCCTGTGTTCCTCACACTAGGCCGCCCGGCCCGTGTCCCTCACACTCTGCCGCCCGGCCTGTGTCCCTCACACTAGGCCGCCCGCCCGTGTCCCTCACCACTGTGCCGCCCGGCCTGTGTCCCTCACACTAGGCCGCCCGGCCCATGTCTCTCACCACTGTGCCGCTCGGCCTGTGTCCCTCACACTCTGCCGCCCGGCCCGTGTCCCTCACCACTGTGCCGCCCGGCCTGTGTTCCTCACACTCTGCTGCTCAGCCCGTGTGCCTCACACTCTGCCGCCCTACCCGTGTCCCTCACTTCTCTCTCTGGACTTTGAATTGAGGCCAGCAGCAGGGCAGGGGTGGGGCTGCCGGGCTGGAGTGTGGATCCCAAGTGCCCAAACACAGGCTGGGCCTGAGATCCGCACCAGCCTGCCCCAGCAGGAGACGCATCCCCTGTCACCTGTTTCCTCTCTGCCAGCACTACCTCAGTGTTTCCCTCCACAGGGCTTTCGCCTTCAAGACTTTCTTTCACACTTGGTTTCTTCATGCCCGGAAACAGGGTTTCTCCCTGCTGTGGGTCCTCCCAGCTGTTTGCACAGTGGTGGCGTGGGACTGTCGGTACACTTCCCTTGACCACCCTGTCCCTGGACAACTTAATCCGGACGGGCTGTAGCACTGTGGCCTGTGGGATGGCTATACCAAGCTGTGTATGGAACGTTGGCATTGCCAGCTCGCTGCCCAGCATAGGGGTGTGGCATTTCTGATGTATCTGTTGTGGGACCATTTAAAGGTTAATAAGAGCCAAAAAATTGTGTTAGTCCAAGCATGTGGTCAAGGCTAGGTGATGCTGTAGGTCTAGAGCGTGTCCCTCAGACACTAGGTGTAGCTGTAGGTCTAGAGCATGTCCCTCAGACACTAGGTGAAGCTGTAGGTCTAGAGCGTGTTCCTCAGACACTAGGTGAAGCTGTAGGTCTAGAGCATGTCCCTCAGACACTAGGTGAAGCTGTAGGTCTAGAAGGTGTCTCTCAGACACTAGGTATAGCTGTAGGTCTAGAGCGTGTTCCTCAGACAGTAGGTGAAGCTGTAGGTCTAGAGCGTGTCCCTCAGACAGTAGGTGAAGCTGTAGGTCTAGAGCATGTCCCTCAGACACTAGGTATAGCTGTAGGTCTAGAGCGTGTCCCTCAGACACTAGGTATAGCTGTAGGTCTAGAGTGTGTCCCTCAGACACTAGATATAGCTGTAGGTCTAGAGTGTGTCCCTCAGACACTAGGTATAGCTGTAGGTCTAGAGTGTGTCCCTCAGACACTAGGTATAGCTGTAGGTCTAGAGTGTGTCCCTCAGACACTAGGTATAGCTGTAGGTCTAGAGTGTGTCCCTCAGACGCTAGGTATAGCTGTAGGTCTAGAGCGTGTCCCTCAGACACTAGGTGAAGCTGTAGGTCTAGAGCGTGTTCCTCAGACACTAGGTATAGCTGTAGGTCTAGAGTGTGTCCCTCAGACGCTAGGTGTAGCTGTAGTCTAGAGCGTGTCCCTCAGACAGTAGGTGATGCTGTAGGTCTAGGGCATGTCCCTCAGACACTAGGTGAAGCTGTAGGTCTAGAGCATGTCCCTCAGACACTAGGTGAAGCTGTAGGTCTAGAGCGTGTCCCTCAGACAGTAGGTGAAGCTGTAGGTCTAGGGCGTGTCCCTCAGACACTAGGTGAAGCTGTAGGTCTAGAGTGTGTCCCTCAGACACTAGGTGATGCTGTAGGTCTAGAGCATGTCCCTCAGACACTAGGTATAGCTGTAGGTCTAGAGCGTGTCCCTCAGACACTAGGTGAAGCTGTAGGTCTAGAGCGTGTCCCTCAGACAGTAGGTGAAGCTGTAGGTCTAGAGCATGTCCCTCAGACACTAGATATAGCTGTAGGTCTAGAGCGTGTCCCTCAGACACTAGGTGAAGCTGTAGGTCTAGAGCGTGTCCCTCAGACAGTAGGTGAAGCTGTAGGTCTAGAGCATGTCCCTCAGACACTAGATATAGCTGTAGGTCTAGAGCATGTCCCTCAGACACTAGATATAGCTGTAGGTCTAGAGTGTGTCCCTCAGACACTAGGTATAGCTGTAGGTCTAGAGTGTGTCCCTCAGACGCTAGGTATAGCTGTAGGTCTAGAGCGTGTCCCTCAGTCACTAGGTGAAGCTGTAGGTCTAGAGCGTGTTCCTCAGACACTAGGTATAGCTGTAGGTCTAGAGTGTGTCCCTCAGACGCTAGGTGTAGCTGTAGTCTAGAGCGTGTCCCTCAGACACTAGGTGAAGCTGTAGGTCTAGAGCGTGTTCCTCAGACACTAGGTGAAGCTGTAGGTCTAGAGCGTGTTCCTCAGACACTAGGTGAAGCTGTAGGTCTAGAGCGTGTCCCTCAGACATGAGGTATAGCTGTAGGTCTAGAGTGTGTCCCTCAGACACTAGGTATAGCTGTAGGTCTAGAGCATGTCCCTCAGACACTAGGTGAAGCTGTAGGTCTAGAGCGTGTCCCTCAGACACTAGGTGATGCTGTAGGTCTAGAGCGTGTTCCTCAGACACTAGGTAATGCTGTAGGTCTAGAGCATGTCCCTCAGACACTAGATATAGCTGTAGGTCTAGAGCATGTCCCTCAGACACTAGATATAGCTGTAGGTCTAGAGTGTGTCCCTCAGACACTAGGTATAGCTGTAGGTCTAGAGTGTGTCCCTCAGACGCTAGGTATAGCTGTAGGTCTAGAGCGTGTCCCTCAGACACTAGGTGAAGCTGTAGGTCTAGAGCGTGTTCCTCAGACACTAGGTATAGCTGTAGGTCTAGAGTGTGTCCCTCAGACGCTAGGGTGTAGCTGTAGGTCTAGAGCGTGTCTCTCAGACACTAGGTATAGCTGTAGGTCTAGAGCGTGTCCCTCAGACAGTAGGTGAAGCTGTAGGTCTAGAGCGTGTCCCTCAGACATGAGGTATAGCTGTAGGTCTAGAGTGTGTCCCTCAGACACTAGGTATAGCTGTAGGTCTAGAGCATGTCCCTCAGACACTAGGTGAAGCTGTAGGTCTAGAGCGTGTCCCTCAGACACTAGGTGATGCTGTAGGTCTAGAGCGTGTTCCTCAGACACTAGGTAATGCTGTAGGTCTAGAGCATGTCCCTCAGACACTAGATATAGCTGTAGGTCTAGAGTGTGTCCCTCAGACACTAGGTATAGCTGTAGGTCTAGAGTGTGTCCCTCAGACGCTAGGTATAGCTGTAGGTCTAGAGCGTGTCCCTCAGACACTAGGTGAAGCTGTAGGTCTAGAGCGTGTTCCTCAGACACTAGGTATAGCTGTAGGTCTAGAGTGTGTCCCTCAGGACGCTAGGTGTAGCTGTAGTCTAGAGCGTGTCCCTCAGACACTAGGTGAAGCTGTAGGTCTAGAGCGTGTTCCTCAGACACTCAGGTGAAGCTGTAGGTCTAGAGTGTGTCCCTCAGACACTAGGTATAGCTGTAGGTCTAGAGCATGTCCCTCAGACACTAGGTGAAGCTGTAGGTCTAGAGCGTGTTCCTCAGACACTAGGTAATGCTGTAGGTCTAGAGCGTGTCCCTCAGACACTAGGTATAGCTGTAGGTCTAGAGCGTGTCCCTCAGACAGTAGGTGAAGCTGTAGTCTAGAGCGTGTTCCTCAGACACTAGGTATAGCTGTAGGTCTAGAGCGTGTTCCTCAGACACTAGGTATAGCTGTAGGTCTAGAGCGTGTCCCTCAGACAGTAGGTGAAGCTGTAGGTCTAGAGCGTGTTCCTCAGACACTAGGTATAGCTGTAGGTCTAGAGCATGTCCGTCAGACAGTAGGTGATGCTGTAGGTCTAGAGCGTGTCCCTCAGACACTAGGTATAGCTGTAGGTCTAGAGCATGTCCGTCAGACAGTAGGTGATGCTGTAGGTCTAGAGTTGTGCCTCAGACACGAGATGATGTGGATGTGACTGCCAGTGTGTGTTTGTGGTGCAGGTTGTGGGTCTGGGTCCTCTAGTGCTGTCCTGCAGACTGTGGGTCAAGTCTGTGCCTGCCGCACCCCCTGCACTTTAACCTGTTGGGCTTTTCCACCTGTGTCTTAAGTCTGGGTGGTGCCCAGGGTTCTCAGCCTCCGGCATTGTCCCATCGTCTGTGGCTGGAGTGACCTCTGCTCCACTGTCCGGCACTGGCCTGGGCCCTGCCCCTTCTCTGGCAGCCTCTTCATAAGTATTGCTCCAGCTGTCAGTCATCGCGTAACGAGCTGTCTCAGGAAAGGAATTCCCTGGAGTCCTGTTTCTCTGTAGCCCCAGCTCTTCCTCCTTGGCTCTGATGGGGTCCAGGAGCCGGCCACGACTGCCCTCCTGCTCACTGGCCTGTCCCTGGACTACCCACCCCTCTCCCCTGCTGCACTTAGGGCTCAGGCTCCTGCTCTGGGTCTTGCCCGGCCCCCCTCCCCTGCTGCACTTAGGGCTCAGGCTCCTGCTCTGGGTCTTGCCCGGCCCCCTCTCCCCTGCTGCACTTAGGGCTCAGGCTCCTGCTCTGGGTCTTACCCGCCCCCTCTCCCCTGCTGCACTTAGGGCTCAGGCTCCTGCTCTGGGTCTTACCCGCCCCCTCTCCCCCTGCTGCACTTAGGGCTCAGGCTCCTGCTCTGGGTCTTACCCGCCCCCTCTCCCTGCTGCTTAGGGCTCAGGCTCCTGCTCTGGGTCTTACCCGTCCCCCTCTCCCCTGCTGCTTAGGGCTCAGGCTCCTGCTCTGGGCCTTACCCGCCCCCCTCTCCCTGCTGCACTTAGGGCCCAGGCTCCTGCTCTGGGTCTTACCCGTCCCCCTCTCCCCTGCTGCACTTAGGGCTCAGGCTCCTGCTCTGGGTCTTGCCCGGCCCCCTCTCCCTGCTGCTTAGGGCTCAGGCTCCTGCTCTGGGTCTTACCCGTCCCCCTCTCCCCTGCTGCACTTAGGGCTCAGGCTCCTGCTCTGGGTCTTGCCCGGCCCCCTCTCCCCTGCTGCTTAGGGCTCAGGCTCCTGCTCTGGGTCTTACCCGTCCCCCCCTCTCCCTGCTGCTTAGGGCTCAGGCTCCTGCTCTGGGCCTTACCCGCCCCTCCCCCCTGCTGCACTTAGGGCCCAGGCTCCTGCTCTGGGTCTTACCCGTCCCCCTCTCCCCTGCTGCACTTAGGGCTCAGGCTCCTGCTCTGGGTCTTACCCGTCCCCCTCTCCCCTGCTGCTTAGGGCTCAGGCTCCTGCTCTGGGTCTTACCCCCCCCTCTCCCCTGCTGCACTTAGGGCTCAGGCTCCTGCTCTGGGTCTTACCCGCCCCCTCTCCCCTGCTGCTTAGGGCTCAGGCTCCTGCTCTGGGTCTTACCCGCCCCCTCTCCCCTGCTGCTTAGGGCTCAGGCTCCTGCTCTGGGTCTTACCCGCCCCTCTCCCTTGCTGCACTTAGGGCTCAGGCTCCTGCTCTGGGTCTTACCCGTCCCCCTCTCCCCTGCTGCTTAGGGCTCAGGCTCCTGCTCTGGGTCTTACCCGCCCCCTCTCCCCTGCTGCTTAGGGCTCAGGCTCCTGCTCTGGGTCTTACTCGCCCCCTCTCCCCTGCTGCACTTAGGGCTCAGGCTCCTGCTCTGGGTCTTACTCGCCCCCCTCCCCTGCTGCACTTAGGGCTCAGGCTCCTGCTCTGGGTCTTACCCGTCCCCCTCTCCCCTGCTGCTTAGGGCTCAGGCTCCTGCTCTGGGTCTTACCCGTCCCCCTCTCCCCTGCTGCACTTATGGCTCAGGGCTCCTGCTCTGGGCCTTACCCCCCCCTCTCCCTGCTGCACTTAGGGCTCAGGCTCCTGCTCTGGGCCTTACCCGCCCCTCTCCCCTGCTGCTTAGGGCTCAGGCTCCTGCTCTGGGTCTTACCCGCCCCCCTCCCCTGCTGCACTTAGGGCTCAGGCTCCTGCTCTGGGTCTTACCCGTCCCCCTCTCCCCTGCTGCTTAGGGCTCAGGCTCCTGCTCTGGGTCTTCCACCCGCCTCTCCCCCTGCTGCTTAGGGCTCAGGCTCCTGCTCTGGGTCTTACTCGCCCCCTCTCCCCCGCTGCACTTAGGGCTCAGGCTCCTGCTGCCTCTGCCAGGAAGTTTCTCTGCGGCCCCTCCAGCTCTGCCCGGCTGCTGCTGCTCTTTGGCTTTTCTCGGTTCTGACCACTGTCTCCTTCTCACCCCTCGGGGTCTCTGCCCAGCTCCTATGCGTGCCTGGCCCCTCTGTGGGTGGCCGTGTTGTCTGTCCTAGTTTCTCTCCTTGTTTTTTGGTCTCCCTCATTTGGACTGTGAGCCCGCCTGGGATCTCCCAGCCATTGGGGCTGTGCTTGGTGCTGCTCATTGACTGTGAAGCCTTCGCAGCCGTTATTTGGTCCTAATGGATTTCTTGTCTCTGGCTCAGGTCTTGGTTATTTGTGTGCTTGATGCGTGAGGTTGCTCTGAGCTCTTGCTCCGGGACACTGCTCACATTTCTACCGCGGCTCCCTGACGCTCTGGCCACACAGTGCTCATGCAGGTTTGCGCTTCCAGCACTCCCTGTGGACTCCAGGCTGCCCTGCTCTGCTCACCTGTCACCCACTGTTTCTGACTCCCTTTCTCCATAGTGTGCACTCTGTTGTGGCTGTAGCTAAGGGTGTATGTGCTATGGATGTAATGTGGCTGGGACATAATGTGGCTGTGAGTGTAGTACGGCTATGGTGTAGTGTAGCTATGGGTGTGGGTATAGTGTGATTGGTGTAGTGTGGCTGTGGGTGTAGTGTCAGTATGGGTGTTGGTGTAGTGACTGCTGTGTTGCTGTGGGTGTAGTGTGGCTGTGGTGTAGTGTGGCTGTGGGTGTAGTGTCAGTATGGGTGTTGGTGTAGTGACTGCTGTGTTGCTGTGGGTGTGGGTGTGTGTGGGTGTGGGTGTAGTATGACTGGTATAGTGTTGGTGTGGGCATAGTGTCGGTGTGGGTGCAGTATGGCTGTGGGGTCATGTGACTGTGGGTGTCAAGTGAGTGTTATGTGGTTTGGGTGTGGGTATAGTGTGGTAGTTGGTATAGTGTGGCTATGGGTGTTGGTGGTGTGATTGTGGACATAGTGTGATTGTGGGTAGGGTATCGTGGCTGTGGTGTAGTATAGTGATGTGTGTGGGTGTAGTATGGCTATGGTATAGGGTGATTGTGCATATAGTGTGTCTGTGTCAGTGTAGTCACTATTATGTTGTTTGGTTGTGGGTATGGTGTGTAGTGTAGTGTTGTGGGTATGGTACAGTATGATTGTGGGTGTAGTGTGTGGCAGTGGGTATAATGTGGCAATAGGTGTGGGTGTAGTATGGCTGTGGGGTAGTGACTCGGTGTGGTGTGGCTGTGGGTATGGTTATGGCTGTGGTTGTGGCTGGTAGCTGTGCCCGTGGCTGTGCCCGTGATTCCGAAGCTGGACCTGACCCTGCTCCCAGGGCTGGCTGGGCAGCAAGGCCCGTGGGGCCAGTTCCTGTGTGGGGAGCAGCTGTGCTGGGCTGCGTGTGCTCGCGCCTAGGACTCTCCTAGACTCCGTCCCCCGCCTCTGCTGAAGAGGGACCAGTGACCTCCTGCTCCACCTTCCCCTCAGAGGTGCCTCTGGAAGAATGTGTGTGATTGATGTGGACGGCAAGCCTGGCAAGCTGCTCGTGTCGTATTTGATAGCCAGATACCAGTAACAATTATAGACTTCATTCCCACCACCTGATGGAATGGTCTGAGGCTCTTCATGTTCCTGGAGCAAGCAGGTGCCCTTGGGCTCTACTAGCATGAGACAGGACATATGGAGACGTTACTGGGGCCCGCTAGAGCCAATCGATGATGAACGGGAAGACAGTGATAGTGATGAGGGTGTGTGCGTGTTCTGTGGTATGTGCCTGCTGCATGCCATGTGTCTGGTGCGTGGATGCATGTGCCATGTCTGGAGTGTGTATGTCCCATGTGTCTGGGGCATGATGTGTGAGGGGGGAAAGAGGTGTGCAGTGTGTGAAGGGGCGACGTGTGTATTGTGTGCTATTGGAGGGTGTATGAGGTGTGTGACGGTGTGTGTCTGGATGTGTGATGTTCAGTGTGGTATATGTGTAGCATGTAGGATGTGGTGTCTATGGTATGTGCAGCGTGTGGAATTATGTAGTATGTGCTGTGGTATATGAGTAGTCTGGGGTGTAGTGTGTTGTATGTGGGTAGCATGTTAGTGTTGTGTACATAAAACCATGTAGCATGATTCGTGTATAACAAGTGTGAGCTGTGTATAGCATGGGGTGTGTGGCATGTGTGTAGCATGTGCTGGGTGGTATACGGGATGTGTCTGGCATGTGTTGTGTGGGATGGATGTGTAGAAGGTGGTCCCGCTGGTACTGTGTGTCCGTGTAGTGGCCAGGCGTGGTGGTCCCGCTGGTACTCTGTGTTTGTGTGGTGTCTAGGTATGGTGGTCCCACTTATACTGTGTGTCCGTGTAGTGGTCGGGTGTGGTGATCCCGCTGGTACTGTGTGTTCCTGTGGTGGCCAGCATGGTGGTCCCGCTGGTACTGTGTGTCCGTGTAGTGGCCAGGTGTGGTCCCGCTGGTACTGTGTTGTTGGGTGACACGCCCCACTGAGCCTTAGGCTCCAGCTACACTTAACTTAGGTGAAGAGCTACTCCCTGACTTTAGGGAATCTCCAGAGCCGACACAATGGGAGCTTGGAGAATTGGATGGATTTCATAATTTTATCACTGTATCACTGTCTTCTCATTGTTCATCGATTTACTTGACTGGGCACCAGTAACATCTCCATCCGTCCTGTCATTCATAACTCTTTGATAGCCACGTCCACCTACCTACATACCAAATTCCACAGGATGGATATGTCATTCCCAACGTTCTCCCTTCTGAAATCCGATATGCCATTTCGGTCGGCAAAGAAAGGAACAGCACCAGGCCCAGACAAGATCAGACCTGAACACCTGAAGAATCTGCCGTCAGTACCCATCAATACACTGGCTCGGCTCTTCACATGCTACCTGTCTGAATACAAGGTGCCCTCCCAATGGAAAACCAGCAGGACAGTTCTACTGTTGAAGAAGGGAGATATTCATGACATCGGCAACTATCGCCCCATCTGCCTGTTGTCCCTCATCTACAAGCTGTTCACTCGAGTCATCCTGAACAGGATTGACAGA
Organism: Cryptotis parvus; assembly: GCA_021461705.1. Taxonomy (NCBI): domain Eukaryota; kingdom Metazoa; phylum Chordata; class Mammalia; order Eulipotyphla; family Soricidae; genus Cryptotis; species Cryptotis parvus. The sequence goes on along the minus strand of JAJIBD010006726.1, from coordinate 9,820 downwards.
ACATTAGATGAAGGACAACCATGTGAGCAAGCTGGCTTCCGAAAAGGATTCGGAATCGAATCATATCCACAACCAACCATATGCACATGATAACCAAACTCATTGAGGTCTATAGAGAGTTCAAGATGCCTCTCTCTCTCACGTTCATTGATTTAAAAGAAAGCCTTTGATTCTATGGAGACTGAAGCGGTCATCCAAAACCCTAGCCAAACAGGGCATTCAAACCCAGTACATCAAGATCCTTCGTGAGCTGTATTACGGATTCACCACCAGGATCTCACCATTCTACAGGGAAGTGATCATTGATGTCAAAAGAGGGGTTCGACAGGGTGATACCATTTCAACAAAACTCTTCAGCGCCACCCTCGAGAACATCATGCAACAATTAGAATGGGAAGGAATGGGAGTGAAGATAGACGGTCGGCAACTACACCACCTACGCTTCTCTGATGACATCGTTCTAATAACACCAAACATTAGCCAAGCGGCACAAATGCTGGCTAACTTTGACCGAGAATGTGGAAAGATAGGTCTACAGCTGAATCTAAAGAAAACTATGTTTATGAGAAATGAACTAGTTCCAGAGGCCCCATTCACTCTCAATGGAACAAACATCTCTGAATGCAGCAGTTAAGTGTACCTAGGTCGAGAAGTCAACATGATGAACGACCTAAAACCTGAGCTGTGCAGGAGGAAGGGAGCGGCATGGAATGCCTTTAAAAGCATCAAAAGAAATAGCGAAAAAGACAAAGAACCTCCGGCTCCGGGCACATCTCTTCGACTCCACCGTTCTCCCTGCATTAACATACGCCTCAGAGACCTGGGCCCTACGAAAGCAGGATGAGAATGCTCTTCAGGTCTCCCAAAGAGGAATCGAAAGAGCTATGCTTGGAATATCACACCTCACTCAAGTGAGAGAAGGAATCCGAAGGTCTGACCTCCATCGCTATTCGAAAATCAAGGACACAATATTGATCGCCACTGTATCACTGTCTTCCCGTTCATCGCCGATTTGCTCGAGCGGGCAGCAGTAACATCCCCATATGACCTGTCTCATGCAAGTAGAGCCCAAGGGCACCTGCTTGCTCCAGGAACATAAAGAGCCTCAAACCATTCCATCGGGTCATGGGAATGAGGTCTATAATTGTAAAATTATAAATTGTAAAAGGAACCAAAGCCGTTGACTTCCATTTTTTGCACAGATGAACGAATTAAACAGCACCCCAAGAACCAGGAAGAGTATAAGGAAGTGAACTTTACATCAGAACTGCGAAAGCATCCTTCATCTCCTGCTCGAGTAACTAGAGGATGCACCATTATTAAGCCTTTCAACCTGTCCCGTGGAAAGAAGAGAAAGTTTGATGAAACAGCTTCTACGTATGTGCCTCTTGCACAGCAGGTTGAAGCCTTCCACAAACGAACCCCTAACAGATATCACTTAAGGAGCAAAAAGGAAGATATTGCTCTGTTGCCTTCAAAACCTTGATCGCCAGGACATCAAAAAATCAGATGGTCTGGTCATATAATGTGATCTGGAGATGACCGCTGGACTAGCGCCGTTACCGATTGGATCCCACGGAATGTCAAAAGATCGTGTGGCCGCCCACCTACAAGATGGTCAGACTTCCTTATCAAGAACCTGAAGGAACGGTTTGAGGCTCTCAGTGTTCCTGAAACAACCAGATGCCATTGGGCTACACTGGCACGTGATAGGGTCAAATGGAAATGTTACTGGTGCCTGCTCGAGCAAATCGCTGAATAACAGGATATCAAGTGATCAAGTGAGTCTGGCTCACACGGCCGCTTGGAGTGCGCGGTTCATCATTAAATGCTGGACTTAGAGATGAATGCAAGAGTATGCTACCTGCCCGGCAGAGCCTGGCAAGCTACCCGTGTTGTGTTTGATATGCCAAATACCAGTAACAATTATAGACCTCATTCCGAATGGATTGTGGCTCTTTATGTTCCTGCAGCAAGCAGATGCCCTTGGGCTCTACTAGCATGAGACAGGACATATGGAGATGTTACTGGGGCCCCGCTCAAGCAAATCGATGAACAACGGGAAGACAGTAATACAGTAAAAAGTGATCACTGTCTTCCTGTTGTTCATCGATTTTGCTCGAGCGGCACCAGTAACATCTCCATACACCCTATCACAAGTAAGTGTAGCCCAAAGGCATCTGCTTGCTCCAGGGACAGGAAGAGCCTCAAACCACTCTTCAGGTCATGGAATTGAGGTTCATAATTGTTACTAGTTTCTGGCATAACAAATAAAACACGGGTAGCTTGCCAGGCTCTGCCGTATAGGTGGTGTACTCTCAGTAGAAGGCTCTCATCTCGAGCATTTACCGATGAAACTTAAAGGGGAAAGATAAGGTTTTCTCTTGGATGGAGCTCTGAGGAGCTGTAGAGTCGGGATGTTGAGAAGGATTGACCAAGTGTCCTTCTCAACATGATTTTATACCACATAAATATTTTTATCATGAACGTTATGGTACTCTTCTTGCTTCCCTGGTCCCTGCGAGGGCTCACATGTAGATACTCTAAGAGTACTTGGCCACGTTGGATCAACCATAATGTATTCAATTCTCCTAGTTCAAAGAGACATGCCAGTGTGCCTCCGGGCAAACTGCCGTGTCTCTGACTCTAAAGGTAATGCCAGAGTGAATTATTCTGACGGATTTTGGACCTTAGCGGGATCTAGAGTCTGTAATCTCCTGGCTATATAGTCATGGTAAGAAGTATCAATGCCATTCCCTACACATTACATCTGAACTGCTTTGAGGTTCCGAGGTGCAGCCCCTCCCACTCTGCTAGGGAGATTGTGCCTCAGGGAGTCAGCTCTGGCACTTGTGAAGCTTGAGCCTAGGGCCCACCTGGAGATCTGCATTCCAGTAGGCTCCTTTACCGGGCTTTACCATGATGGGCTGGGCTGCAAGGTTTTGGTGGGCTTCTGTCTACAAAATCACTGTATCACTGTCTTCCTTACGTCCTGTCACATGTGAGATAGCCCAAGGGCATCATCCCGCTCGGGATCATAAAGAGTCTCAAACCATTCCATCAGGTCATGGAAATGAGGTCTATAATTGTTCTGGTATTTGGCATATCAAATACGACACGGGTAGCTTGCCAGGCTTTGCCGTGCGGGTGGGATACTCTTGTAGTCACCTCAAAACTCGAAAGCAAATATTGGTGAACCACGCGGCTGCTTGCAGCCACGCAAGCCGGGCTGTGATCACCTCTTCTGCTGGGTGGAGCTCTGAGAGGAGAGGGGAGTCCGGATGTGGAAAATCTATAAAATACCTAGGAGAAAGGAGACGGCCCCTTTTGCCATTTCCGGCTTCTCCTTGCTCTCTGCCTCTCCTCCACGCCTCTCCGTCCTCTTCCCTGTTAGGCCTTAGCACGTGGTAGTGGCCACCTTGCTTAGCACATGGTAGTGGCCGTCTTGGCCTAGGATTCTAAACCTTCACATGGCCAGGGCCCAGCTAGGAACCTAAGTCTGGGGTTTTCCTGTTACTGGATTGTATACCAGAACCTGTGAGAGTGAAGCCTTTTAAAACTGCGCTGGACTCCTCAGTGTTCATCCATTCCCGCCGGCTTTGTTGGTGGAAGGGAACTCGTTCCCGGTATCGTTAGGGGACCCCAGCGGCTCCCCGACACTGTGTTTGTGTGGCGGCTGGGCTTGGTGGTCCCGCAGGTGCTGTGTGGTGTGTGGTGGCTGGGCGTGGTGGTCCCACGGTGCTGTGTGGTGTGTAGTGGCCAGGCGTGGTGGTCCCGCAGTGCTGTGTGGTGTATGGCGGCCAGGCGTGGTGGTCCCACGGTGCTGTGTGGTGTATGGCGGCCAGGCGTGGTGGTCCCACGGTGCTGTGTGGTGTGTGGCGGCCAGGCGTGGTGGTCCCGCTGGTGCTGTGTGGTGTGTGGTGGCCGGGCGTGGTGGTTCCACGGTGCTGTGTGGTGTGTAGTGGCCAGGCGTGGTGGTCCCGCGGTGCTGTGTGGTGTATGGCGGCCAGGCGTGGTGGTCCCACGGTGCTGTGTGGTGTATGGCGGCCAGGCGTGGTGGTCCCACGGTGCTGTGTGGTGTGTAGTGGCCAGGCGTGGTGGTCCCGCGGTGCTGTGTGGTGTGTAGTGGCCAGGCGTGGTGGTCCCACGGTGCTGTGTGGTGTATGGCGCCAGGCGTGGTGGTCCCACGGTGCTGTGTGGTGTATGGCGGCAGGCGTGGTGGTCCCACGGTGCTGTGTGGTGTATGGCGGCCAGGCGTGGTGGTCCCACGGTGCTGTGTGGTATATGGTGGCCAGGCGTGGTGGTCCGCGAGGTGCTGTGTGGTATGTGGCGGCCGGGCGTGGTGGTCCCACGGTACTGTGTGGTGTATGGTGGCCAGGCATGGTGGTCCGCAGGTGCTGTGTGGTGGTGTGCCAGGCGTGGTGGTCCCACGGTACTGTGTGGTGTGTAGTGGCCAGGCGTGGTGGTCCCGCGGTGCTGTGTGTTGTATGGCGGCCAGGCATGGTGGTCCCACGGTGCTGTGTGGTGTATGGCGGCCAGGCATGGTGGTCCCTGCGGTGCTGTGTGGTGTGTGGCGGCGGGCGTGGTGGTCCCGCAGGTGCTGTGTGATGTGGTGGCGGGCGTGGTGGTCCCACGGTGCTGTGTGGTGTGTAGTGGCGGGCATGGTGGTCCGCGGTGCTGTGGGTGTGTGGTGGCCGGGCGTGGTGGTTCCACAGTGCTGTGTGGTGTGGTGGCCGGGCGTGGTGGTCCCGTGTGCTGTGTGGTGTATGGCGGCCAGGCGTGGTGGTCCCACGGTGCTGTGTGGTGTATGGCGGCCAGGTGTGGTGGTCCCCTGGTGCTGTGTGGTGTATGGCGGCCAGGCATGGTGGTCCCACGGTGCTGTGTGGTGTATGGCGGCCAGGCGTGGTGGTCCCGCGGTGCTGTGTGGTGTGTGGCGGCCGGCGTGGTGGTCCGCTGGTGCTGTGTGGTGTGTGGTGGCGGGCGTGGTGGTCCCACGGTGCTGTGTGGTGTGTAGTGGCCAGGCGTGGTGGTTCCACAGTGCTGTGTGGTGTGTGGTGGCCGGGCGTGGTAGTCCCGTGTGCTGTGTGGTGTATGGCGGCCAGGCGTGGTGGTCCCGTGGTGCTGTGTGGTGTGTAGTGGCGGACATGGTGGTCCGCGGTGCTGTGTGGTGTGTGGTGCTGGGTGTAGTCCCACCAGAACTGGCCGGCCGTGGTGGTCCCGCTGTCCCCGTGTGCTCTGCCCCGTGTTCTCACCCACTTTGGTGCTCGCAGTGAGTAGTTTCCATTCAGCGACTGCTCGAGTGATGGAAGCTCTCACCCACCGTTTTCTCTTTTGCTTTTAAAGCTAGTTCAGGTGAAAATATGAACACAAGCATTGTCACGATAAGCCGATTGCAAGCGAAAGCACAGAGTAGCCGTGGCCTTGACTGACTGCCCTGTTGGGATTTTGGGAAGTTGGCGTCGCCTTGGCCTTGGTTCGGGCCACGCCCACTGTCTGGGCCAGCTTGTGCCGGGGATTCCTGGGCAGGCTCTGCCTGACGGCTGTGCTTGGCCCTCGGAGCTTCCCTTGGTGCCCGGGCTTTCTTCTGGCCCCTTCTGTTTGCAGTCAGGTTGGTGGCATGGAGGCTTGGGGCTGGCAGGCTGGTGTGGGCTGGGCAGTCTGCGGCATCTTGTAAAGTCTCACCTGACCAGGAGCCGCGCTGCATCCTGTCACTGCCACATGGCTCGGGGGACAGCGGCCAGCACGGGCACTTCACCCTCTGTCCTCAGAACTGCCTCTCGCCCACCAGTCACTGGCTGTGATGGCGCATGCGGGAGGCGGGGCCGGGCCGCCCAGAGCAGGTCACTGTTCCCAGGGGCTGGTTTAGGATCACTATCACTATCACTATCTTCCCGTTCATCATCTATTTGCTCGAGCGGGCACCAGTAATATCTCCATATGTCCTGTCTCATGCTAGTAGAACCCAAAGGCATCCGCTTGCTCCAGGAACATAAAGAGCCTCAAACCATTATATTGGGTCATGGGAATGATGTAATATAAATGTTACTGGTATTTGGCATATCAGATACGACATGAGCAGCTTGCCAGGCTTGCCGTGCGGGTGGCATACTCTTGTAGTCACCTCTAAATAAAGCATTTATTAACGAACTGCGTGGCCACTAGCCAGGCTGTGATAGTCTGGTCTGCTGGGTGGAGTTGTGACGAGAGGAAAGTCCGATGTGGAAAATGGCGGCCCCCATGGAGTAGGGGGTCGTCTGGCTTGTTGTGAGGCTCTGCTGGGGTGGCAGTCCAGGGCTAGAACCTGCCATCCCTCCCGGTGCCTCATGAGCAGCTGGGCACAGGGAGAGCAAGTTGAGGATCAGCTCCCAGAAATAGCCCTGCACGTTCGCGAGGAGCGAACACTTTCACCAGTTCCCAGCTGCGTTCTGAGCGTTCTTCCTCCTGCAGGAACATGGCAAAGGCTGCTGCTGGCTGAGCGTGGAGCCGCCCGACCAGGGGCCTCGTGTGCTGGACATGCCTCGATTCTGGTGGTCTGGGCACCCCACGTGATGCTCAGGGCTGACTCCTGGTTCTGTGCTCGGGCTCACTCCCAGCTCTGTGCTCAGGGCTCACTCCCGGCTCTGTGCTCGGGGCTCACTCCTGGCTCTGTGCTCAGGTATCACTCCTGGCTCTGTGCTCAGGGCTCACCCCCCGGCTCCGTGCTCGGGGGCTCACTCCCGGCTCCTGGCTCTGTGCCTGGGGGTCCGTCCTGGCTCTGTGCTTGGTACTCACTCTTACTGCTTTACTCAGGCATCACACTTGGCGTGCAGGTGCCATGATCTCTGTTCTGTTCTCCGGCTTCTTCAGTTTCTGGTGTCGCATTTATTTACTGACCAGATCTCGGCCATGTGCTCCTGCCACAGTGACTTGGCCCGTACACGCCTGTCTGACACAGTATTCTCTAGCCCCTCCTGCAGTGTCCTGGCATACTCACCGACTGGCCCAAACTGCTGTGTCCAGTCCTCCCCACCTGCCCCCCAGGTCCCAGGTGCCACTGTGTGTGCCCAGTGAGTGTCGGTCCATCTGTCCACTCTGAGTGAGGCAGCTCATTATTTCTGTCTCCAGAGGACAGGACACAGGTCACTTTGGCCCTCACCGGGTGTGAATGAGCAACGTTACCCCTCCTGGGCTCTGCTTTGTGGGGCGGGCAGTGTCCGTGCGGGATTGTAGGGGTCTGTCACCTGCCCTCATGCCCCAAACCCACAACTGAGGCTGCTGTGGTTGTGATGGGTATCGTGGCCTTTAGTGACATTCCATAGTGGGATGTGGTCTGTGGGGGGGTCCATGGTGGGACGTGGTCTGTGGGGGTGGTCCATGGTGGGATGTGGTCTGTGGGGGGGGTGGTCCATGGTGGGATGTGGTCTGTGGGGTGGTGGTCCATGGTGGGACGTGGTCTGTGGGGGTGGTCCATGGTGGAATGTGGTCTGTGGGGGGGGTGGTCCATGGTGGGATGTGGTCTGTGGGGGGGGTGGTCCATGGTGGGACGTGATCTGTGGGGGTGGTCCATGGTGGGACGTGGTCTGTGGGGGGGTGGTCCATGGTGGGATGTGGTCTGTGGGGGTGGTCCATGGTGGGTGTGGTCTGTGGGGGTGGTCCATGGTGGGGTGTGGTCTGTGGGGGTGGTCCATGGTGGGGTGTGGTCTGTGGGGGTGGTCCATGGTGGGTGTGGTCTGTGGGGGTGGTCCATAGTTGGGTGTGGTCTGTGGTGGGTGATCCACGGTGGGGTGTGGTCCATGGAGGGTGATCCACGGTGGGGTGTGCTTGTGGCGGGCCCTGGTTCATGGTGGGGTGTTGTCTATTCTGGGGTGTGGATGCGGTGAGGTGTGGTCTGTGCTGGGCTGTGATCCATTGTTGGGGGTGTGGTGGTGGGGTGTGGGTGTCCTGGACATGGTCTGCAGGGGGCACAGTCTGTGGGGCGTGGTCTGCAGAGGCTGCTGGAGCTTGGTCTGTGTGGGGTGGGCATGGTGGGGTGTGGTGTCCTGGGCGTGGTCTGTGGAGGAGTGCAGTGTGTGGAGGGGTGGTCTGGGGCGTGGTCTGGGGCGTGGTCTGCAGAGGCTGCTGGAGCTTGGTCTGTGCTGGGGTGTGGTGTGTGGTGGGTGTGGGTGTCCTGGACATGGTCTCATGGGGCGTGGTCTGGGGCGGTGGTCTGCGGGGGCGTGGTCTGCAGGGGCTCTGGAGCTTGGTCTGTGTGGGGTGGGCATGGTGGGGTGTGGTGTCCTGGGCGTGGTCTGTGGAGGAGTGCAGTGTGTGGAGGGGCGTGGTCTGCGGGGGCGTGGTCTGCGGGGCGTGGTCTGGCGGGTGTGGTCTGCAGGGGCTGCTGGAGCTTGGTCTGTGCTGGGGGTGTGGTGGGGTGGGGTGGGGGTGTCCTGGGCGTGGTCTGTGGAGGGGCGTGGTCTTGGGCGTGGTCTGAGAGGCGCGGCAGCAGGCCCGTCTGTGCTGGGGTGGGCAAGGGGGGGTGTGGTGTGTGGTCGCTGGCAGGACTCAGGACCTGCTGCGGCCTTCCCCTCCGTGCCTGAGCTGCCATTTTGGCCTCTTTCCTGCCACGCCGCCCTCTGGGTTATGCCGCCACAGCACGGCTGTCTCAGGCCTTCCTGCCTCCGGCCTTGCGCCGTCTCTCCGTCTGCCGGGGCTGCCGGGACTCTCAGTCACCTCGTTCCTGGAGAGGCTCACGAGACACAGGCTCCAGCCAGCTCCCGGAAGGGACCCTCTGACAGCCTTTCCCACCGCCCAGTCACGCTGGCTCCCGCGGTGGCGTGTGCCCTGCACCAGGGGGCTCTGGTGAGCTGCAGGCTGGCGGCTTTGCTCCAGCACCGGCGGAGACGGAGGGGCTGGTCCCGGGTGCCCGTGCGCACAGGCAGCTCTCTAGGCCGGCCGCTCAGCACGCACCAGCCACAGCGCAGACCCTCAGAGCGCCTGGAGGCTGTGGCGGCGAAGGGGGTGGCACTCCGTGGCCCCGGACGGCTGCTGGGGGCCCAGCTGCGCTCAGGAAGTAGGAGCAGCAGCAACAGCGTTAGGCGAGGCAACCGGGTTCAGGTGCAGCCTGGGGGAGGGGTGGGAGGCTCTGGGGTGTGAGTGTGTGAATATGAGCTTGTGAGGGCCTGAGTGAGAGGGAAAGGGCAGGTGTGAAAATGTGTGAATATGAGCTTGTGAGGGCGTGAGTGTGAGAGTTAGAGGGGAAAGGGCAGGTGTGTAAATTATGAATATGAGCTTGTGAGGGCGTGAGTGTGAAACGAGAGGGGAAAGGGCAGGTGTGACAATGTGTGAATATGAGCTTGTGAGGGCGAGAGTGAGAGAGGGAAAGGGCGGGTCTTAGCAGTGCCAGTATGATTGTGAGTCTGAGTCTGCGAGAGTGTGACTGTGCGTGTGAGGGCTTAAGTGTGGTGTGTTATGGGTGTGAGGTGTGTCAATATGAGTTTATGAGGTGAATGTGAGGTGTGTGAGGTGAGGGGTTATGAGTGGGTGTGTTCTGAGTGTGAGTGAGAATGAGCTGTGAGTGTGTGTGAGTGAGGGTGAGAATAAGGGTCTAAATTGGGGTGTTCTGTGTGAGTGAGAGTAGGAACTGTGAGGGTGTGTGAGTGAGGGTGAGTGAGTATATAAGTTGTGTGTGTTCTGAGTGTGAAAATGATTCTGAATGTGAAAAATGAGCATGTAAGAAGCTGAGTGGGTGTGTGAGTGATGATGTGAGTATGTGTGAGAGTGTGAGAGATCAGGAGTGAGGGTAAGTATGTATGTGAGAGTTAGGGCAAAAGTGAGTGAGGGCAAGTATGTGGGTGTGAGGTGA